>MU843646.1:0-41956 GCA_030867255.1 Colletotrichum somersetense | reverse complement strand
GTCCTTATCTAGAGCTAGAGATAAGGACTTTATAAAGGTTAAGGCTAGCTAATAATTATAATAATAATATTTTTAATAGTAAAGTTCTTATTAAAAATAAAATAAAGATATAAGACTTTTTTTAGTAAAGAATTAGATTTTTAATAAATAGTTAGAAATTAAGGTATTTCTAGCGATAAGAACTAACCCGGTCGCTTATATAACCCGGTTGCTTGTAAACTACGTTATTTCCCCTCTTTAAGAGCTTTTATAATTACCTACTATTTATAGCTACTTTTTTAAGACTTATACTATTAAATACTAGTACCCTCTATAGGCCTAGGCTTACTAAACTAATTATATTAGATAGTATATTATATAATCTGGCTATAAGCCTAATATTTATACCGCTTTATAATACTAAATCTATTAGCCTTTATAAAGGTATTAACTTAATTAAAGAGGGTGTTAAAGGTTTATTCTAGATTACTAGGTATTAGTAGGTTTAAGATATTAGATATAGGAGGAGAAAAAGATTAGTTACTTAGGGTATAGTAGGAGGCTACAGTTTAGAAAGACGCTTTACTTTAAGAGGAAGATTATTATTAGGGTGGTAAATAGGGTAGTAGATTAGCTTAAAGACCTTATTATTCTTACTATTAATAGATATACTTTTATTATTAGAGGAGTGTTGTTATTAGCTATTAATTAGTCCTAATAACCTATTAATTAGTCCTTATAACCTATTAAATAAGGTTAAAAACACTATTAAACTGCTATATAGTAAGATAGAAAGGTTATTAGGACTATTTATTAGGAGGTAAGAGGCTACGCTTTAAAGAAAGTTATAAGAGAATAGTCTGTTAAGTTTTTATTATCCCCTTTAGGAAATAGTAAGTAAAGTAGAGTGTTAGCTTTATACTAAGGTAATATAGTTTATAGTATAAAAAAGGTTATATATCTTATAGTAAGCTTAATAGAAGCTTAGCTATAAGGTCGCGCTACTCTTTAGGATTACTAGCTCTATAGAACTAGCTGACGCTAGGACGGCTGCTTTTAAAGGAGGGAGATAATAGGGGGTAGCTAGATAATAGTAGTAGGTTGTAATTCCTTATAGGTTATTCTCTTAAGATATAACCTATAGTAGGAGGGTAAATAGGTTAAGTTTTATATTATAAAACATATTATAAAGCTATTATAAGTAAATAATATAGATAAAACTAAAGATAAATAAATTAACCTTATTATAAGGAGGGATAGGAAAAAAGAGAGCTACCTTCTATAGGTCTAGCAGAATTTATCTATACTAATAAAAATTTTTTTAACTAATTAGAGAGTATAAATCTTATGCCTGTGTAAGGCTTATGCCTGTATATTAATTCCTTATGCCTATATATTAATTGCCCTAGAATAATAGCCTTATTAAGTGCTTATAAATCTACTACTATTTTTACTTTTAGTTTACTATTTACTATTCTCTAAACTATAAATACTAGAGCTTTAAATAGCGTTAGTCTAGTGGCCTATACTATTTAGCTTTTAGTATATATATTATCTAATATTTTGTTAAGGAATTCCTAGTCCTTAATACTATATAAGTATAGTTATTAATTAAGCTTATACTTATAGTAGTTTTTAATAAAAAGAATTATTATTTTTTCTTTAGGTTTTACTTATATATATCTTATAGTAGGTTTTTATAAAGTTAGGAAGTTACTAACTATTTTACTTATTTATAAAATAAATTCTAGACTTTTATTATATATAGTAACTCTTTTAGAGGCTACTACTAAATTATAGGATTTATCTTACTTAATACTAAGTTTTTAATCTATAGTTAGGCACTTTTAAAAGATATTACTATCTTTTAGTATAGTTTTACAGTTTATATTTTCTAAGTTAAGATTATTTAATAGAATTAGTATTTAGCCTGCCAGATTTACTAAGTAAGTTATATTATATTATAAGTAGGTAAAAGTTTCTATATATTAATTTTACTATATTTTTATTAGTATATTTATATTATTTACTATAAGTACTAATAGTAATTAACCTATTAGAGAATCTATTTACTATCTTTACTTAGGCCTAAATAAAAGCTAATTAGTTTTAAACCTTTTATATACTAAATAGGTACTATTATCTTAGTTAATAGCAGGATAATAATGTTTTTTATATAAGTTACCTTATAAGAAATAAGGCTATATTTAGTAAAGATTATAGTAGGAATTTCTAATCTATTATAGAAGCTAATTTAGATAATACCTTATAAGTTAAG
Organism: Colletotrichum somersetense; assembly: GCA_030867255.1. NCBI lineage: Eukaryota > Fungi > Ascomycota > Sordariomycetes > Glomerellales > Glomerellaceae > Colletotrichum > Colletotrichum somersetense. The sequence continues at coordinate 39,699 of MU843646.1, read as the reverse complement.
AATATCTACCTAGTTTAGTATATTAAATTCTTAGCTAATTAATATTCCTACTAGTAAAGTCTTTACTAACTAGCCTTATATATAAAGTGTAGCCTTATACGTTTAACTGTTAATTTTACTTTATACTTTTAGCTAGAATTTAGCCTACCTTAACGTTAGTAAATTTCTTATTTCTTAAAGTTACCTCTAGACTATAAGGTTAAACTTATAAATAGGTATTTTCTTAAGAATTCTTTAAGAGATAATATATCTTAATAACCTTGTCAGAGGTAGTCGGACGGATCGGGAAGGGTGGGGCCGTACATCACGTGACCTTGTGTCCGCGCGAGGGCGCAGCGACTGAGCGCGCACAAAGCGCAGTAAGTCACGTGGCTAGGTTTGTGTGTAGGCAAAGCAAGTGCGTATAGGACTAAGGGAGCAAAAAGAAGAACTTAGAGGGAGCAGCTTTTAGCTTTAATAATATTAGAGACCTACTTTTATATTTACAGCGTATTTACTTATTACTCTAGTTACCTACTATTATTTAACAGACTAAAAGCTTTATTTAGACGACTAGACCGGTAAGTAATATGCCTGTAAATACTTATTATGTTACTAGGGAGGTTACTATACCTAAATATAACTAGAGTAGCGCCTAAGCTATAGATAATTAACCTAACTGCCTTTTACCCCCCTTACTTATATATATAAGCACTTTAAGTAGCTATAGCTTATCTTATAGGATTAAAATACTAGAGGAATAAAAGTAACAATTAGAGGAGGAGCTTAAGGTTACTTATAGAGAGTCCTAAATTTATTACTAATATAAAGAGCTCTTACAGCTTTAAAGCAGCAGCTACACTCTAAATTAAGGAGTAACTTACACTGCTATAGATATAGATAGTAGACCTTTAGGAGACTAAAGCAGGGCTTAAGACAGCTTAGTAACCTTACTAAATACTAAATTAGATAATAGTTTATACCTATATTAACTTTTATCTCTCCTTACGCTATTATATAATAGAAAATTATATAGGGAACTTTAGATTTTTTTATTTAACTATTAAATACGTTTTACACTATAGTTAAAGCAGATTTATAGTAATTATAATAAAATAGCGTTTATAATAAGCTGTCTTTAAGGCTATATAAAAGGGGTATAGATAAGGCACTTAATAGAAAAAGGTTAGAACCTAATAGAATAAATAATTAAGATATAAAAAGCCTTTAAGGAGTTCCTCTATAATTAGATTTTAGACTTAGGAAGCCGTATAGTTATAGCGACCTTACAGCTAGATTGCCTCTACTAAGGAGCAAACTAAAGTCTTAACAGATTCCTTATAGAATATAAGGCGCTTAAAATAGAGCTCCTTTATACTATCCTAAAGGAATAATGTATCTCCTCCCTTTTAATAAAGCTATAACTAAGTATCTAATAAGCTATTAGCTTATAGCTAGTGCTTCTAAAGATATATATAGAATTAGTATTATTAGTAAGGCGTATAAAGCAAGCCTATAAGCTATAGCGCCGCCTGTAATATAACCAGTATAACCTCTAACTGACATAAGCGCTATATAAGCAGTGTAAGAATATTAGCTATACTACTATGCCTAGCTTAGAAGTTATAACTAAACAGATAACTAATAAGGAATACTATAATTATTATAAGATTAGACATCTTATAAGAAGCTGCCCCTAAGCAGAAAGGCCGCAGGGCATATACTATGCCTATAGAGCAAAAGGCTATTATATAAATAGATACCCTAAAGTAACCTGTAAGTAATATAGAAAAAAGAGGTATATACAGTATGATTACCGTAAGGGAGTAAATAATATAAATAACATCCTAGTGGCAGCTATAAGGGGAGGTTAGTAATAAGGGTGCTGTGTTAAGATCCTGCTTATAGTATAAAAGAGCGCCGTATAGGCAGTAATAAAGGCGCTTATTAACTTAGGATTAGAAGTAAATATAGTAAGCCTAAGTATATTTACTAGTAAGTAACCTCTCTAAATCTACCTATCTACCCCCTTAATAGATATAGATAATAAACTAATACTAATAGTAGGATTATATTACCTTTATATTAAAGCTACAGACAGTATAAGAGTAGTAAAACACTAACTATACTGCTTTATTATAGTAGATCTCTAGCAGCTAACACTTATCTTTAGTATTAACTAGTTAGAGGAAGTAAACTTAATAGTAAACTAAAAAACAAAACAGTAGTAATACCCCTATTATAGCTAAAAAGTCAGCCTTATAAGAATAAAAAAGAAGTTCTATATGCTATAGGTATTAGTAACTGCGCTTACGCTATATATTACCCCTATAGCGCCTATAAAGATAAAGAGTAGTAAACCTAAGCAGTATAAGTAGATTACTAGGTACTTAGATTTCTAAAAGCTTTTCTTTAAAGAAAAGGCGCTTAGCCTACCTAAGCACTTAGCATATAAGCATCATATTACCCTTAAAGAAGGTATTAAGGTGCTATAAAGGCCTATTTATACGTTATTAGAATAAAAACTTAAAACCCTATATAAATACCTTTAGAAAGTAAAAGCTTAGGGCTAGATTTATCTGTTAATAAGCCTAGGAGGTATACTAATCCTTTTTATATTTAAAAAAGAAGGTAAGCTGTAACTTTATATTAACTACTGTACGCTTAATAAGGTAATAAGAAAGGACTGTATACTGCTACCGCTAATAGGCAAAATCCTTAACTAACTATCTAGTATTAAGATATATACTAAGCTTAATATTAAGAATATATACTATTAGATATATATACGTATAGGCGATAAGTAGAAGACGGCCTTTTATACCTAATATAGCTACTTTAAGTATTACGTTATACCCTTTAGGCTGGTTAATACGCTAGTAATATTCTAATTATATATTAATAAAGCATTAGCAGGGCTAGTAGATATAATATATATTATATATCTAGACGATATTATAATCTATAGTAGTAACCCTAAAGAGTATAAAAACTATATATATAGCGTCCTTATAAGGCTGAAGCAGTAAGGGCTCTATCTTAACCTAGAAAAATATAAATTTTATAAAATAATAATTAGTTTTTTAGGCTTTATAGTATTAATAGAAGGTATTTCTATAAAGTAAAGTTACATTAAAGTAGTTATATAGTGGCTACTCCTAAGTAGTATAAAAGATATTTAGACGTTTCTAGGGTTTATAAGATTCTACTAACATTTTATTTAGAACTATTTAAAGATTACAGCCTTTTTAACTAATAAGCTTAAAAGTAACTAGAAAGGTAAGCTAGAGCTAGATCCCCTAGCTAAAGCAGCGTTTAAGCAGCTTATTACAGCCTTTACTAAAGCTCTAGTATTATAACACTTTAACCTTAACCTACCTACTGTAATCTATATAGACGCCTTAAAATTTACTATTAGGGCTATACTAGTCTAACAGTATAAAAGGAAATAGTATCTAGTTACCTTCCGGTTAAGAAAACTATAAGAAGCTAAAATACGCTATAGTATTAGTAATATAAAGCTGCTAGTAATTATTAATAGCTTAAGGAGGTAGCACTAATATATTAGCTATAGCAGAAAGACAGTTACTATTTAGACAGATTATTTTAACCTCTAATTCCTAAATATAAAGCAGCGCCTTAACCTAAAGCAGCTATACTGGCTTAATAACCTAACAGTATATAATATTAAGATTAAGTTTAAGTTAAGAAAATAAAACCCTATAGATAGGTTATTAAGAAGACTAGACTATACTATAGATATAGGAAAGCAGCCGTTAGGGAGTAGTATAGAGGCTATATTAGTGTAGCTATAAAAAGCAGCGTAAGATTAGGAGCCCCTTTGTGTTACAGCAATTACATAGAGGCAATATAAGGGGGGTGTAAGAGAAGAGGGCTAGAGAAAGGGGGTAGGCACCTAACCCCAGCCTAACTAAGGGGAAGGGACTAACTGGAGGGTAAAGCGGAAGCTGTGTTAAAAAGGTAATAAAGTAAAAGGCCGACTGCTTAAGCCTGTCGCTAGGGCTGTAAGTTATAAATTACACATCCTATAGAAAAGCAATATTTAATATAATTCTAAAATAGTAAATAGTAAAGTAAAGCTGATAATTACTATATTACTATAACTTTAATAAGGGGATACTTTTATAAGGAAAAAGCAGTGGTCTAAGAGGTAAAAGTGGAGTAACTAAGCTAGGCCTAAGAGGAGAAAAGGCAGTAGAGGAGCCTGGCGTATTAACATAAGAGGTTTTCTTTATAAAGGGGTATAAGTCTATATACTATAAAAAAAAGGTATAAGAAAGAAGATACTAGAGAACTACTATAATATAGAGTATATAGGATATCTAGGCGTTAGCTAAATAATAGAGCTACTATAGAGAAGCTATTACTAGGATAGGTTATAAAAAGATATTAAGGAATATATTAATATATATATAGTATACTAAAGAATAAAACCGTACTATTATCGCCCTTACGGCTACCTTACTTTACTATTAGTATTAAAACGCCTATATATTAAAATATTAATAGACTTTATTATAGGACTCTTATTATTAATATTACTGTTTAGAAAAAAACTATATAACGTTATTTTTATTATAGTTAATTAATATACTAAATATAGTATCTATATTACTATAAACTTATATCTTACTATAAGCAGCCTAGCCGATCTACTATTTATAAGGGTGTTTATAACCTTTAGAATGCCTAAAGGGATTATTTCTAATAGGGGCGTGCTATTTATAAGTAAGTTTTAGGTATACCTCTGCTACCTCCTAGAGGTAAAGCGCCGCCTAAGCACTGCTTTCTACCTATAGACAGATAGGCAGACTAAAAAGTAAAACTAGAACCTTAAGTACTACTTTTACTACTTTTATACTAAGGACTAAGTAGATTAAGTGTAGCGACTCTACCTAGCCTAATTTATATATAATAATATATACTATTTATCTATTAGTATATTACTAAACAAAACACTAATAGGCTAAGACCTACCTCTACCTATAGATATACTAATAGTAGGCTTAGCGTTAATTATTAATATATCGGCTAAAGAGAGGGTCTAGCGACTTTATACTAAAAGAGTAAACCTAGAGCTCCTACTAAGCAAAGCAAGCGTATAGCAGACGTAAGCTTATAATAAAAAGAGGATATTAAAAAGGTTTAATATTAGTAAATAGGTATTATTATCTAGTAAGAATATAAAGCAGAAGCACCTAAGTAGAAAGCTTATAGATAAGTAGCTAAGACCTTTCTATATACTTAATATTATTAGTATATACAGCCTAGCCTATTAACTTAATATTCCTATCTACTATTACGTTTATAATGTTTTCCTAATCTTGCTATTAGAGCCTTTTAGAAGTAAGAATAGCAAAAAGCCTAAGTAGCTACCGCTACTTAAGATAAACGCTAAATAGTTATATAAAGTAAAAGAAATCCTTAACTATAAAGGACTAAAGCGGAATAAGTAATATCTTATCTACTAGAAAAGATATAGCAGTAAGAAAGACACTTAGAAGCTATAGTAATATATTAAAATAAGGTTACTTATTAAAGAGTATAAAATATAAAAAAGTAATAAAGCAGCAGCATTAAGGGCCTATAGGCTAAATAACTAAGGCCCTTAGGCCAGGGTATTTAAGACTAAAAAAAAGAGAAAAGATAACAGCACACTAGGTATAAGTAAGAGCAGCTAACAAGCTAAAAGACTATCTAGAAGTATAGTATAAAAGCTGCTTACTTAGCACTAGGGCTGGCATCCTTAGCGTTAGAGACAGCGTCCTTACCGCCCTTAAGCAGCTCTACATCCTGCTTACTCTGCTCCTCTACCTACTTATAGCCCTTATAAAGGTATAGTATAGTTATAGCTTTATTAGTATATACCTAGACCTCCTTCTAAAAGATAATATAGTACTATCTATAAGTTAGCTTTTAATTAGTAGAGCGTAAGTAGTAATAAAAAAGTATATATATAAGCTATTAAGGAAGCTATAATCTTAATTAAGTAGGTAATACGCTTAGCTTACTTAGGAGTAAACTGCAGCGCAGCCGCAGCAACAGTACCGGCACCAGGCGCAGGGCTGCCTGCAGGCACAGTAGGGGCAACAGGGGGTATAGCAGGGGGCATAGGAGGCGCAGGGGGCGCAACAGGCAGGGCGACTACAGCAGAAGCAAGCGGCGCGGCAGGAGCGCCAGCACTAGCAGCGCACAGCACAGTAAGCGTACAAGCTATATTGTTATCTGCCTAACAGAAGGCGGTATAGAGCTAGGAAGGGTTAGCGCGCGTAACTTAAGGGAGCAGTGTAGGAAAATCTTACTGTAAGCGTATTATCGGTGTCCTTAGGGGCTGCCTGCTATATAAGCGTAGCTTAGTTAAGGATATAGTACTATAGAAGCACTAAAGAGAGGATCTAAAAGTAAGTAAGTAAGGTATAAGTAATATATAAGATATATAGAAGATAAACGTATAAGGCCTAGGTATAAGTGGCTGCTATTAGTATAGTGTATACAGTGTATACCCTGACCTAAAAGACAAAGTAAGTAAGGAATAAGTAGTAATAATAAAGAGATATACTATCCTAGTTAGAGTAGCGCTCTGCTAACTTATTTAAATAAAGGCAGCATATATAAGGCGTATAAGAAGCGTTACAGACTTATCTATACTTACAGCGCTTTTAGGTAGTACTTTTACCTTTCTTCTTCTATATAAAGTTAGTAATTAGCTAGAGCAGTAACTAAGCAGTATAAAACGTATATTAACGCTAAAGAAGCCGCTAGACTTATACTTATTAAAAGCTATCTATTAAATAAATATTAGTAACTAAGTAGTAAGTAAGCAGGGGTAGTAAATATACTATAATCAGCAGGTAGGATAAAGCAGTAAATAAGCTTTTAAAAAATCTGTAACAGTATTAATACGTAAGTATATAATAAGTATAGGAAGCGCTCTAGGCGTACAGCGCTTATATAAAAATAAAGGTAAGTAAAAGTATAAAATATACTTTTATCTAGTAGTAATAATAACTAGTTAGCACTATAATAACGTATAGTAATAGTATAACAGATAAAAAGAAGGGATACTATATAGGTTTATTTAAGGTAAAAAAAAAAAAAAAAAAAAAAAAAAAAAAAATAACTATAAGAAGTTATTATATAGCTAGAGGAAGCCTAATATAAAGGGAAGGAATAGCCTTAATTTAAAAGGGAAAAAACAGCCTATATAGATAGATAAAAGAAAACAGAAGGAGCCCTTACACTTATCCCTTTAGTGTAATATTATAAAGCAAGCAGCTATTAAGAAGAGACTATATAGCGATAAAGTAGAGAAACTAATAATACTACTAATAGTATAAATAGCTTTTAGGTTAGAAGCCTAAAGAAGAAGGAGCGCTATATTAGAGGTAGTCAGATAGATTAGAAAGGGTAGGGCTATATATCACGTAACCTTATGTCTGCATAAAGGCGTAGCGACTAAGCGCGCACAAAGCGCAGTAAGTTATGTGGCTAGGTTTATATACAGGTAAAGTAAGTATGTATAGGACTAAGGGAGCAGAAAGAAGAACTTAGAGGGAGCAGCTTTTAGCTTTAGCAATATTAGAGACCTACCTTTATATTTACAGCGTGTTTGCTTATCACTCTAGTTACTTACTATTATTTAATAAACCTACTGTCTATATAGATCTAGGTTTTTTATTTATCTCCTATATCTACTTATATTTTAGTATATAAATAGTTATATACTACTTAGTGTATATTAGTTTCTACCTATAGCAGGCTTTATAAGTAAGTAGGATTTAGTTAGTAATTAGCAGATTTTTTATATATTAAAGTATACTTTTTTTAAAAGTATTATTTCTTTTCTATAGTTATTTTATAATATTTATAGGCTAAAGAAAGATAGTATTTATCTTTATATTTTAGTATAGCCTAAAGTTCTTTAGGTAAGTTTATATCTAAAATAAAGTTAATATGTTTAGTTAACTTAGCAGAATCCCTAGAGTTATCCTTTATACTAGGTTTTAGTAAATCGTTAGGCGATTTAGAGGCTAAATACGATTTAAGTATAGAATATCCCTTATCTATTTATTCTTTTTAGATAGCTAGATTTATAGTTTTATTATTATTTAGTACCTTAATATTTATATAGTCTTCTTTATAGTTTATACTGTCCTTAAGAATATAGTAGTAAATTAGCTATAATAACTTAAAGTCTTAAGTTAGCTTAGTATTTTTATTACTAGCTTTTTAATATAGTATATATAGTAATCGTTTTTATAGTCTTTTTTATTCTTTTAGCTTTTATAACTAATTAGCTAAATTATATAATTCTAGGCGCTATAGATTTTAAGTATTATATAACGACTTTTTTTTTCTTTAGGCTGGCTTTTTATTATAAATTAGCTTTATTATTATTAGCTTTTTCTTAATAGATTTCTCTATTAAAAGTTTTTTTTAGGCTTCTTACTTAATATTTTATTATTATTTTTCTTAATAAGATATTAAGTATTAAAGCTATTAAGTTTAGTATATTTTATTATCTAGCCTAGGTATTTTAGTAATAAGATTAGGATCTATTTTATTATAAACTAAAGGTAAATAATAGTTTTTAGGTTTTTCTACTGTTTATACTAGTTATTTAACTTAAGCTATAAAGTAGTAAATATCTATATAGTTTTTTATATTCTTTAGGGTGTATTTTAGCCTATAGAGTTTTATTTTAGCTACTTTATATAAAATCTAAAATCTTTTAATAAGTAGATATACCTAAAGGTTAAGGCCTTTATAAAGGTCTATAAGGTCTTAATAATCTTTATTATCTAGGTCTCTAGAGTACTATTTATTAGCTATTCCTTTAAGGTAACGTATATATATAGTAAGCGGAATAATATAGCAAGCAGAACACTTTTTCTTCCTCTTATATACTTCCTTTAGATATTAGTTTTTCTCTATATATAATAATAGACTCTTATTTAAATAAAAGCCATATTATCTTTACACTAGCAGCTATCTAAAAAGACCTAAAATTATCTATATAAAAAGCTGCCTCTATTTATAATATCCCTTATATAACACTTTACTACCGACGTGTTAGATAAATACTATAATACGAAACTTATATAAATTTAATAAAGATAATACCTATAGAAGAGGATATAATTTATAAAAAGGTTATTAACCTGATTAATTAAGGATTTCTACTATAACTAGAAGACGTATAAGATATAGCTAATTGCCTTCTTAATATATATAATATAACGCGTGTTAGACTATTATAGGTAGAGAACTTTATATAATACTAACTAGACCTTAATATATAATTCTGACGTTAGATTAATTATTAGAGAGTATTAGCTAAAGATCTTATAATTATTTTAGGCTGGTTTATATTTATAGAAAATATAATCGCTAAGTATAGAATATAAGATTATAATATCTATAATTTTAATAAGACTAGCTTCTTAATAGGAATACTATTATATATAAAGGTTGTTATAACTTCTAACCGATATAGAAGGCCTTATATAAAACAGCCTGGTAATTATAAATAGGTTTCTATTATTTAGGGTGTTTATATAGATAGCTAGGTAATACCTTTATATATTATTATAAAGGGTAGATATTACTTTCTCTCTTAGTATACTAACGGCTAGTTTCTACCTAGCTGGTATATCTACCTAAGTGAAAACAGATAAATAATAAATAAGATTAGCTTAAATTAGCTAAAGTATTATAATTAATTTATAAAGTCCTATATAAAAAGTGCTTATTACCTTTTAATTCTAAATAGCTATAATAGCTATAAATTAACTTTATTTAATAACTACTATAAGGAAGAAAAGATTATTACTTTATATATACCTCTCTATTTATTATATAAGCTTTAGCCTCTTAATATTAGTTATTTTAGTCTATTAAAACACTTATATAGTAAAGAAATTAAGAATATAATAAAGATATAGATTATATATATTATAAAGGATAACTTTTTTCCTACTTTTAAAGCAGTATTTTTTACTTTAATAGGTAAAAAAAATATATAAGCAGGTTTCTAACAAGCTGGCCTTATACCTTTTAATCTAGAAGTTATTATTTCTTACCTAGATTTTAAGCTAAAGACGCCTATACTATCTAACTTACGCCTAGTCAGTTAGGGCTTTTAAAAATAAAAGACGCTAACTATAGTAATTAAGGGTATATAAAGCTTTACCTTACTAAAAAAAAGGATTAGGGAATATTAAGGTAGCTTACTAACGCTATTATATAAAGTAATTAACTTATAGTTAAAGGGTATTAGTAAGTTAGTATACCGACTAGCTCTTGTTAAAGCTAAGGTCTCTAGGCTTTATATGGCAAATAAGGTATTAAGTAAGCGCTAAAGGGCTAAAAAAAGCTAACTACATTTTAGAGGGTTACTTAATGCTGTAGAAGCAGAGGCTATACAGGTTAAAAAGGGGATTATTAATGCTAGGGGTGATAATATCTGTATAGAGGGTGCTTATATAGAGGAGGGTAAAGTGTGCGGTTAGCAATATAGTAATTATAGAAAGATAGGGCATAACGTATAAATATATTAGGTAGTTTAGGACAGTACTAAAGAAGAGGATAATAATTAGTTCTAATTGATTTTATATATTATAGATAAATAAACTTATATAAAAGTATTAAGGTAGAGAAAAGTGTTCTGCTTGCTATATTATTCTGCTTGCTATATATATATGTTAAAAGTAAAGGTTTCTAGTAACTACTAGTTAATAACTAGTTAATATTTATATATAGTATTTAGTTAAGTCTAGAAACTAGTATATATCTATCTATATAGTCTTAATTCTAACTAGGTAACTATTATTATTATCTATAAAAGACAATAGGGGATTAAATTATCTAATTTCCTTTAGTTAAAATCTAAATAAACTAGACCTATAACTAGAGGAAGCTTTACTTAGTTTTTCTTTAGAAGGGTTATTAGCTAAGGAATTACTAGAGTTATCTAGAGGAAGATCTAGCTTTTATTCTTATAGGTTAAAGGACGGCTAACGTCTGCCTCTTCCTTCTTAACCTCTACTGCTGCCTTTTCTATAGTAAGGTATTCTTTAGCTAGGATATTAAAAATATTAGTCTTTTTATATTTCCTCTAATTCTTTTTAAATAGACTTAAGCTTAGTAGTAAGGATAAATACTATAGGATTTTATATTTTTTAGTTTTAAGCTTAAGATTTACTTTTATTTTTATATAAATAAGCTTTTAGGTTATTTTTTACTTCCTTACTTTTTTTTCTTAATAGTTTATTCTATAGAGAGTTTTAGACTATTATCTTAAGCTATAGGGATTTAATATTAAAGTGCTTTAGTATTTTATCTATATTATAAGATTTAAGTCCTTTAGGGTCTTTCTAGTTTCTATTTTCTAAAGTAGATAGTAGTTTTTTTTCCTCTTTAAAGATAAAAAAATAAACGTATTAACTAGAGTCTATCTTTTTTTAGTCTTTTTACTATAATTATTTTATTTTATTATAAATCTTTATCTAAATAAATTTAATAAATACTTTATCTTTTTTTACCTAGAAATTAATAGCTTCCTTATAGTACTTTAGATTCTTTAGCTAGGTTTTTAAGTACTTCTATAATTTTATTAAAAGTAAATAGCCACTTTATAGCTATTAATAAGTTGTTAGTAGAAAGGTTTATCTAGCTAAAGTAAGTAATTTATTTAAAGATTCTTAATATTATAAGTAAGTAGTAGTAAGCTAGGCTATATAAAATAAATCTAATAGAAAAGACTAAAGTTACTTTAGTAGTAATTAGAAAGTAAATATAGATAATTCTATTTATAATAATAAATAATACCTTTAGCTTATATAGGTTTTACTAGATAAGACTAAAGTAATAAAAAAAAAAACTAAATATTAATTCTATTTTATCTTATTTACTAGGTTTACTATAAGAAGTAAATAAAGATTTTATCTTACTATAGTCTTTTAATATTAAAAAAAAGCTAAAGTTATACTTTTATATTTTACTTTTTTTTTTTTTATACTAAAGAGTTATTAATAAAGACAGCTTTTTTAGATAGTAATAATAGTTATACTACTATTTATTACACTTTAGTATAGGTATATTAGTTATAAATTTAATACCTCTTCTTTTCCTAATAGGCAGGGGATCTACCTATAAATAGTAGAGGATTCTAGACTAAACGGCTAAATAATTCTCTAGGGATTCCTAGAGAATTTACAGCAAATAGGTAGAGAATTCTCTACTAATATCCCTATAATTCCTAGGCGGCTAACTGACAATTTGCCGGTCTGTTAGTCTATATGTAATCTGGTGGATTCCCTAGGAAATAGACATTCTATAGCGTAACACGTACGCTCTGTATAGGCTTTGTGATGCGCTACTACTGTAGTATAAAGAACTGTTAGTAACGCTTAAATCGCTTAGACTAAAGGCTGTAAATAAGGATTTATATCTTTTTATAGATATAAAGTAAAAAGTATTTATAATCTTTTATATAGATAAAATTTTAGTTTTCTACTATTAAGATAATAAAGCGGCTAGGAAGGTAATTACTAACAGTCTTAAGAAAGTATATAAAATAAAAGATTAAGGTTAAGCTAAATACTACTTTAGAATCTAAATTATAAGAGACTACTACTTAAAAAAGCTATTTTTTATCTATAACTTATATATTAAAAAGGTTACAAAACGATTTAAACTTATAGACGGTATTACTTTAGTAACTCTTTTACTAACTATTACCTTTAAGAAAAATAAGGGTTTAGTAATAAAAAAGACAATTTATAAGTTCTAAATAAAAATCGGCTTAATACTCTTTATAATAATTATAATTTAACCTAATATAGCTTTTATATATTTAGTCTTATCTTAATACCTAATAAACCTTTTAAAAATCTATATTAAAATAGTAAACTAGGTAATTAGATATTTATACTCTATATACTACCTTATAATAAGCTTTAGTAATATAGGGGGTAGGAATACTCTTATAAACGTAATAGACGCCTTATTTAGAGATAATAAAGATTTATAAAAGTTATCTTAAGGGTATATCTTTTTACTTTTTAAAGGTGTAATTTAGTAGAAAGCTACTTACTAAGCGATAGTAACTATATTAATAACTAAAGCTAAACTTTTAAGCCTAGAATAAACAGCTAAGGAGTTAATAGCTTTAAAACGGCTATTCTAAGACTTTACTTTTTTATTAGGAGACGTTTAGAAAATTTATTATAATAATTAATAGATAATTAGACTAGTTATTTAGTAAGGCAAACGCTTAGTAATATACTTATAATATATTAATATTTAAAATATATAGCTAAAATAAGAATTTATAAATAAAAGTTTTAAAGTTATTTATATCTTAATAAATAAAATACTAGTAGATAGACTAATAAAAAACTTTTTATATACTAAATTTAAATACTTTAGATTACTAATTAACCTTTATAATATAACTAATCTTATTTAAAAGGTTAAAAACTAAGTAAATAAAAGTAAATAAATAAATTTTAAAAAGTAAAACTGTCTAGAACGTTAATTCTTAACTAGAATAACCTTTAGTAATACTAATAAAGAAAATACCTTTTTCTTAGCTAGGATTATATTAGTATATTAAAAATAAACCTATTATCTTAAAACCACTTTTTAAGATTATTTATCTAGATCTAACTGATTCCCTTTTAAGATCCTAAACGCTAATTACTTAAAAACTGCTTCCCTAACTAAAGACTTACCTCTAAGCTGATTCCTAGTTATTTACTTAAAATAAGCCTTTATAGCTAATTTATAAAGACTAAATAAGCTATTTAAGGTTATTACTATATTTAAATCTGCTCTACTAAGTAAAAATAATCTATAAATTATAAAATATATATAATCTAGATTTTTAGCTATAGCTATATAGTTTTTACTAGCTAAAGCCGGTTAAGGTTAAGGCTGTAGGATAGAAACCGGCGTATAAGCTGGTATAGGGGCTAGAGCAGGATTATTATAGTAACTTAACTAAGGCGGCAGTTAATAAGTAGGCCTACTAAATATAGTAATATTAGGATCTAGTAGACTAGTGTTTTTAAAAGCCTTTTTCTAAAGTGTAGACGTATTATTAAAGATAGTAATATATTTATAAATCTTTTTACTTTAGAAAAAAAGTACCTAACTGTTTAGTTAGTAAATTCTAAAGCAGAATTAGTTAGAAAACTTACACTTTTCTTTATAGTTTTAAAATAAACTAAAGTAATAAAAGCGTTTACCTTTTTAAAAAGAGATTCTAGGATAAGATAACAGCTAGAATAGTTCTCTAAATAGCGTTTATAGCTTTTCTCTTTAGTAATATATTCCCTTTAGAAACTACTATATATAACGCTTTATAAACAGCTTATATAAGTCAGATTTATATATAGACCTGGTTTAAAAATAGGCTTTTTATCTATATCTGTTTTATATATCTTATACTTCTTTTTTAAACCGCTATAATTTCTACCTATATAACGCTTTATAGTAGAAGCATAAGGCAGAGAAGGAGGCTTACTTTTAGTAGAGTTAGAATCTTAATCTAAAATAGAAGTTAGCTTACGTTTTTAAATAGTTCTAATCTAATAAATCTAAACTAAAGTAGATTTAACTTAGTATATCCTCTAAATACAGTAGAAATTATCTTACTGTTAAGTTTTTATTATATTATTAGTATATAAAGTAAGTTATATATCGTTTAAGTTTAGTTTTAAAAATTTTTATATTAATATAAACTAAAAACGCTTAAAAATTAACTTACTAATATAATATTTTTTAATAAATTAGTACTATTTAGTTAAAAAAAGCTTTTCTAGTATACTATTATTTTACTTTCTACTTCTCTACTTTTTTAAAAGAATCCTCTAGATTTTTAAATAAAACCGCTTTATTTCTAGCCTAATTTAATAAGAAAATTCTACTATAATTAATATTAGCCAGATTAATAAACTTAAGAAGGTAATTATAAGGTATACCTATACTGTTTAAGGCTATATTACTAGATATAGACACTTAAGAAGTAGAATTCTGTTTTAGGTCTACTTAAGTGACGATTAGAGACACTTAAGGAGATAGATTTTAAGCTGTATTTAACTAGTAGATAACCTAAGCTGTATTTAGATTAAGATTTTAACCTAAAGCTAACTAATTAATAAGTAAGCTTTAGGCTAAAGCAGGATTCTTAAATACGCTAGGTATACTAGAAATTAAGATACTAGTTATACCTATTTTATTTAAGTCTAGTAGACTAATTAGATCTGCTTTATTAGCTATAAAGATTTTAAAGAGATTTCTAACTGTAGCTAGTATAAGCTTTTTAAAAGTATTATTATAAAATCTCTAATAGTTTACACTTAGAAATATATTAAATAAATAGAGATAAAGCTAGTAATAGTTATTTAAAGTAAGACCTTAAGTCTTATATAATATAATACTTTCTTTAGATAATAATCGGTTAAATTTCTAAATCTAAGCGTTAATAATTTCTTAGTTTATCTTACTAGCTATTATCTATTTAGAAATAAAAAAATTAGTTAATATATACCCTAGAATTAAGATATAAAAAAGAAAAAAGAATCTAACTTATTTATATAGTTATTAATAGGTTAGAAAAAAAGAAAATATTTAAAAAAAAAAGTAAGAATATTTTATATTAGAAAACTTAAAGCTATTATACCTTCCTTATAAATAAAAAAGGAAGGTATTATTAATAAAGTAGACTAACTATATTATAAGATTAAAAGACGCCTTTTAAACCTTCCTTTTATCTACTTTATTATATTATTTAGGTAATAATACCCTTTATCACCTAATAATTACTTTATTTTCTTTTATTTAAATCCTTTACCTATATATAGAAGCTAACTTTAAGAATATCTTAAAGCTGGAGGGGTGTATTATAAAGCTGGAATAGCTTTGTGTGGCTAGTGCCAGCAGCGTCCGCCACAGATGTGGCACACCACCCGTACGGACCCTACTAGAAGGGTATTTCTACCACTTCTCCAGTTTGTATCTAGTTTCTTAATAGAACAACTACTTTTCTCTCTAATGACCAGACGCTGCGGTTCATCACAAAGTAGATAAATGAAGTTTATACTAGCATTGGAAATTGGCGCTAACGCTAATGGCAAAAAGAGTAAGTGTAAGAGTTGTAAAAAGCATTCTGCTAGAAGTGTAATTAATTCCCTAATAAGATAAAATAGGTATGGTTGTTGAAATCCGTGATCTTGTATAACGAACACGTAACTCAGTTGGGATATCTCTTCTGATTATATAGAAATTTATATAAAACGCGTAACATATGTCTTTATGATCTTCAGACTTTACTTTTTTACTATATCAATTGCTTCAATATATATTGAAAGACATTTTAAATTATACGTATACAAGAAAAGATTCAATAAATCAATATATCGTCTATTTAATTACATGCTTAATAACACTTAAACTTAGTTATTACTCTTTAAAGTTTATTTATATATAAAAAGGTTAAAGGAATTAATGCATTGTCTGTTTAATTACATGTTTAACAATGCTAAAACTAAGTTATTGCTCCTCCAATAGGTGTAGTTAACCACTCCACCCTAGATACTGTGCAGCCCCACATCCTGCGCATCCACAACTATCTATCACTACCACTATCACCACTTATGTCCTCGGGCTTGCCGCCCACCCATATACAACATTCGGCTTCGCTAGATAACTCGGACGCGCTGGACTAATCCAGACTATTGATGTTTCCGGTATCCGTGTTTCGCGCCCGCTGTATATGATCTATAGTGGTATATCAACCTATCTTTGGATAGTAAACAGACAAAAAGAAGTCTTAATTATACCTAAGTCTCATTGCCTATTGTCGTCCTCGAGTCCGACGCCTTAGCCACTAAGGCCCTCTTCGCCTTGTTCCTCCTGGGCTTCGATATACATACACGCTCCCTTGTGATCGAAGCCTTCTATCCCCAAGCTGAAGTACGCTTCTATTTTTTTGGTCCGACTCGGTCGATTGGTGGTAAATGAGGTCTTCATGGTAATTGAAATAATTTAATAAAGACGCGTCTAATCACTCTTGCATTACGGTCACAAGGGAAGGTAGCACCTTCTCGAAGAGGGGTTTGCAATCCTTACGTCGGCCTACCACAAAGGCATTAAAGTCTAAGAGGGGGAGAAGTCTGCTTCGTAGTCTGTCATATAGTCATTTCTCGTTAGCGAGGCTGTCCGTGTCGTAGCCTGTAAGCCTGTTTACGTCGAAGCCAGCTATCTCGTCCCGGAGTCAAAAGTAACATAGCATGGCATACAGAATACTGATAAGTATGAATACAGGCTACAATACGCCTAGTGTCTTTTAAAGTTCCTTTACCACTTCTCTACTATTATTAGAGTCGGCCTATTTACCGATCTCTAGACAAAAATAAGGTTGAACTATGCACTAGAAAAAGAATATATTAGTAGTATAACGAAAGAAGAATCCTAGATATATCTCTGCTTATTCTATAAGTTCCTTAATGCCCTGAGTAAAAGATACCTAAAGATATGGAACCGGCCTGGGCTACTAGAAGTAACCGTTAGTATTATTACAGACCTAAAGGATAAAATAAAGGATATTCCTAAGCTTATAGAGTTTTTGAAGTTTCAGGGTCCAGTCATCATACGTTTAGGAGTAAGTAATGAACAAAAAGTTTGCACATCTCAAAAGGTGCGATTCAGCAGAGACTAATCACAACAACGACTTGACGAAGCACTGCTGGTCCATTTGCAAGCCTGCCTTGTGCGGCCAGCAGAGCTCCGTCACATGGCCACTGGCATCTTCCCCGAAAATCAAATTGAGATGATTCGCCACCAACGGATACGTGGTCATCCTCCCACGCTTTGCTTGCTCCTCCCGGCTGGTTAGCCACAGGAACGTGTCCGCTTCGTGATGCTTCAGCGTCCATGTCTGACTCTCCAATCCCATGAACGCTACCTCGAAAGCGCCCTCGCACTTTAGCCTAATGTTCACAAACCAGCTCAGCGAGGCGTGTCTGTACGAGCCCACGTACTGGTCGAGGGGCTTGTGCGACACCCGAAACCCGCTCTGCCGTTCAAGGGCGGCCTCAAGCCGGTCAACATTTCTGGCTTTGAACTGGGCTGCCTCGGAGGCAAGCCGCACATAGTCCGACGGTGACGGCGTCTCGATGGTCGCCTCCAGGACGGCGAGGCTGACCCATCCCGAGACATCCCTGAGCGCGATGGAGTTGGTGCAACCCACGACGTTGCTGTCAAGCTCGGGCAGAAGTGCCATGGCGACGTGGTACCCCGGCAGGCTCCCCCCATGCGCGATGACGGGGCCGGCGTGGCCCCGCGGTACCAGAGTCGGCATCTTGTCGACGTAAATGGAGTTCCAGCCCATGCCGAGCATCATGTTGGGCAGCTGCGTGCGGTAGAAGCCGAAGGCGTACGACTCTTCCAGCGTACCGGATGCCGTGAAGATGTGTCCCGAAAGCTGTTTGACAGCGTATCGAACCACACCGGCCTTGTTGCCCGATGACTCGTCGCGGCGGGCCGCCCAGAGGGCCATGGAGTACCTCAACAGATCGTCCGCGGAGCTCCGGCCGCCCATTGCAGGCGCCATTATGGTTCCGTCGTAAACGGGCGAGAACGACATCCGGTGAATGGACGCATCATCCATGGCGGCGTACGGTTTGGCCAGCCCGGGGTCATTCGTCCGAGGCGCGTCGAAGGACGTGTGGGACATTCCCAGCGGGCGCAAAAGATTCTCCTCGAGGAAGCGACCGAAGCTTATGCCGCTGAGCCGCTCGATAACCTCCCCCACCAAGGCATATCCCCAGTTACTGTATGCCCAGTCGGCCCGAGACCCCCTCCCAACGGGTGGCAATTCCTTGTAGACCTTGAGCAGGTCTGACTTGTCCAGCAGCAGGGCGCCTTCGGCACCCTGCCACCAGAAGTTGGACCGCACCAGGCCAGTGCGGTGTGACAAGAGGTCGACGATGGTGAGATTTTCGGTAACGGTGGTGCTGCAGCTCTGGAAGTCGGGCAGAATGTCACGGATCGGGGTATTCCAGTCCACCGTCCCTTGGTCGACGAGGACGCCAACCACTGAGGCCGTAAGAGCTTTTGCCAGTGTGCCTATGCGGTAAACTGTCTCGGACATTGTCGGCGTCTGGGACTCGACGTCGGCAAAACCATAGTTGGCACGGTGGATGACCTCGCTGCCGTGTGAAACTCCGATCGAGATTCCAGGGGTTCCGGCCACGGTGCAAATCCGCCGTATGACGGGTTCCAGGGCAGCCAATCGTTCCTGGACGCCGCCCGAAGCCACCTTGTAGAGTTTCTGAAGGCAATTAATTGTTCAAGGTCGTTTCAAGTGTGTGTGATTGTGGTGATATGGTGTATGCTGCTGGGTTAGTAGGTATGTGATAGGCGCAACTAAGCTGGGGAAAAGTGTGGCTGGAACGGAGTCAATCGAGCAGAACTAGAGGGGAATTACAATAGACTGAATACTCGGCAGCTTTTTAACATGGCCCCCGAGCTCTTTAATTATTTCACTTGGACTGGTAGGCTAGAGGGTCAAAGAAAGCACACTATGTTCCTTGGACCCTGTAACGTCAGCTTTCGGCGCAGACAACCATTCCGCATATGCATCGTAGACGACCCCCCCTGCTGCTCATTCTCGAAACATCAATCAATGTACGAGCTTTTCGTCCGTTCAGGATTAAGCCTGTTGTCCTTGAGGATGCCGCTTTCCCTCTCCGGGTGAGCAGACGTTGCGGGTCTTTGTGTCACCCAGATCATGAGATCGATATGCAAGGCTCCATGTCAAAAGCGGAATTATCTCGCCCATCCTGCCTACCTACTTGCGGTAACGAGCAGGCTGCCTTGAATACAAGATTCTTTTCCTATGCCGCGTTCAACCACAGATCGAGATAGCAGCAACTTCTACCCGGAACCCGTTCTAGCAAACGCCATGTCTTCTCATCCTTTCGCTAACATGCAATAGGCAAAACTTGGTGGGTCATCATGCAGTGTCTCTCTTGTTGAATCAGGAGTACCGCAAATCTATAAAGGTCCAAATGCCTAACTTGGAACATAATAGAGAGTCTCAATGGGCTGCAGGCACAGCACAAGGCTGGCGACAGCCCTTTCAAGGCAGATCTCATGGTTGGCGTGTACCGGGACAACCTAGGAAACCCGTTTGTTCTGCCATCAGTCAAGACTGTATGGAAGTGGCCACGGCGCCGAGGCCTCGGCATTTTTCTTTTGCAACGGGCTGACGAGCCCAGGCGCAGCAAATCTTGTTCCAAAACCCAGCGTGGAACCACGAATACCCGTCATCCCACCTTGGGGAAAGCGAATACCTTTCGCTTTCTGAGGCCGTGTTCTTCGGCAAGGACTCCGAGTTGCTCCGAGACAAACGGTGTTTCCCCCAGCATCCCCCCCCCCCTCCCCCTCAATGATGATGTGCCAAGCAGAAAAAGAGAGTATGTGTTAACCATCCTTTTCCCTTTCCAGCATCGCATCCATGCAATGCCCGGGGGCGAGCGGAGCCTGCCACATGGGCGCGCTGTTCTTACAGCGACATTATGAACCGTGGCTTGAGGCCCGTTCCAGGCCAAGGGTGGTCTTCATCCCGCGGGAAAGCTGGGGTAGGTAACTACTACTTATGACGGCCTTCACCGAACAAACAAGCAATCGAGTGAGATGTAGATGCCCCCTCTAACCTTGACTCCTAGCCAACCACCTTGGGGTCTTCCGTCACCTCGGGCTCGAAACTGCCCCTCTCCCCTGGTATAACTTGGAGACATACTCAGTCGACATGGACAAGCTCTTGGCCGGCATCGACAGTCTACCGCCGCGGTCCGTCGTCGTCCTTCAGACCGCTGGTCAAAACCCGACGGGCAGCTCTGCTCAGCGCATGGACGAGTCGCGCACCCGCGCATCGACGTGAAATACGCCCGAGGTGAAGCTCAGTTGAAGGACGGCCTTGTGGAGCTCGACGCGGAGCGCCTCCTGTTCCGCCGGGGGCAGCTTAGAGGGGTACAGCAACATGGTCTCCTGGAAGTCGTCGGCCATGGTAGAACCGTCGCGGTCGGCGGCGCTGGGGAAGTTGTCCGAGATATCGCAGAACAACAGCTCGTCGTCGAATAGAACGAGGTTAACGTCGACCTCGGGTCCTCCCTCGTATGGCTCGACCAAGGCTTCGCTCACAATGGGGACGGAGACGTCATGCCCGAAGACGCGTCGCTTGATCTTGTCCACGGCCTTAAAGAGCTCCTCCTGGTTGGACACGCGGGACACACATCGACTCAGGCCGCCCAGGGTCGTCGGTTTCACCACAAGCGGGTAGTCGGGCAGCACGAGGCCGGCGTCGAGCTGCGCCTGAAGCTGCTCCACGCCCGCAAAGCGGAACGCCCGCGCGTCCCCGTCAACCAGTCGTCTCTGCACGTATCTGTCGGTGCCATTGCGGAACGCCTCGGGTGGCTCGGTGGACAGGCCCAGCTCCTGACACACGTCGGCAATAGCGGCGAAGAGACCCTCGCTGCGAGTCCCGGCGATGATGCCGTCGACAACCGCGGGGCCGACAGCTGCCTTGAGTCAATTTCGGAAGCCCGAGTCGGGATTCGTGTCGAAAGGGATGAAGGTCTCGCGAATGTCGGCATGGGGTCCGTCGTCGTCGGCCAGCCAGGAACCAGGGTCATCGAGAATGACGAGGGAGAAGCCCATGTTCTTGAGCGCGGCGAAACCGAGCATATCTCGTGTAGGATCAACAATGGCCAAACGCTTGGCGTGAATAGGCTCCGGCAAGAACCAGTCAAGAGACAGCCTGTTGCGCAATTCGTCTTCTAGGCGTTGCGTTGTATCCGAGAGGGTTTCGTCGGCCCGTGTCTGGGCCTCAACCGCTCCTGGATGAGTATCAGCATCGCGGTTGAAGGATTGCGTCGAGAATCCGAGGACGTGCTGGCGAGGCTCCAAGAAAGCGGCTGCTCGGCTGACAAGGAGACACGCGTGGAGTCTAAACTCGAGAAGGTCGGATCGAATCACGTAGCCTCCCTTGACGGACACAATCAGCTTGAGCGCCACCGACCCGGACCCGCCAGAAAAGGCGACGTTCGGACTTGATCCTGAATGAATGCTGTGATAGGGGCATCTCGGTCCAAGTTCAGGAGGTTGAGACCAAGATCAGATGACGAGTTGCTAGGTGTTGCTATGAAAAGATCCACCGTCATGAGTGCGCAAAGTGTACTCCAAGGTTTATTGAGGCGCCATTCACACGCGACCGAACCGCGATCGGGGAGCTGGAGGGTACAGATGTGCATATTATCGCTTGCGGCGGTGTCTAGATGCGATTGTGCTTGGGTAATGACGTGCAACCAGACACGGGCATAAAAGACAGCAATGCAATGCATATTGCTGAGATTATGCCGTATTGCAATATGGAGACGTCAGAACGCATCTACACTCAGATAGATGTCTGGACAATTATGATTACCGTATTCTTTCACGTAACTAACCAGGTATTCATCTAGGTGTGGTCCCCAGTCGGTCCCTGACGGGGTGGTTGTAGACGCCATGTGCCTTCGTCCTCGGTGCAAAAGTCACGAATTATCCTCCTTCCGTATTCGGCTGTCCGAGTGCGTAAGGGAAAGGATCAATGGCTAGTCGCTACATGCAGGGTAGGGAGCATTCTGAACTCCTTATTCGGTTGGTTTGGCCGTTCGATAGGGGGCTAGGTAGGTAACACACCCGGTTACTCCAGTCACTAGTCCAATGGAGTACTTGCTAGCCAGGTATAAGAACGCAAACCTGCCTGGTCACATCGTAACCATCCATCCGTAATACTGCACACCATAATTAGTTAAACAGTCACAGCGGGTAAGGGTGAGGAGGAGGGAGAGACCGGTGGTCTTGATGCCCTCTCTTAGTGATTAATATTATCTGGATGTGATTAATCAGAAAGGGCCTTGAGCTCCCCAGGACCGCCTGGAATTTCTCTAAGCACACAAACACCCAAGGATAGATAGATACATATATGTACGGAGTACTTGTACCCTGCAAACATGTTAGTACCATGCAGACTGAGGGGTACGGCACAGGGTGGTTAGCCACCCACCCTGCCGCTTTGTTTGTGGTTCGGGAGGCTGGTATGTATTACTAACGCCTTTGCTTTGCTTATCAGATCTAAATGCTTTTGGACCCATTTCATCCCCATATTTCCCGACAGCTCCTAGGCTTCGCGCTGTTGGTCTCGCTCTCCCCTTCCCCCTTCCCTCTTCCTCTTCCTCTCCCACTATCTTTCTCTCTCATTCATACACACACTCTCTGTCTCTGCCCCCTCCTACATCTTCTCTTCTCAGCTCTGCTCAGACAAAACCCGCCTGGCGTCTGGCAACAAAACACCGTCAGACCTCGCTCAGAGCCTTGCGCTGATACGCTTCAACGCTTGTAGGCCAGGCCAGGGCAGACAGTTGTGTCATCATCACACATCGTACTCACCATGTCAACGAAAGACGCCCAAAATCCCGCCGAGACGGTCATCTACCCGAGCAGGACAGACGTGGAGATGGTGGCCTCCATTACTCTAGCACCCAAGTCCAACGACACGGAGTCTTTCCTCGTAGCTTTTACAGAGCCTCGCGATGCCGAGAACCCCAAGCAATGGCCCGACCGACAGAAGTGGGCCGTGACCAACGTACTCTCCGCCACCGGCTTCAACCGCATCATGGTGTCGACCATCATGGCGCCCGCCTTGCCCCTGATAGCTGCCGAGCTCAACATGAGCCCGACTGAGGCCGCCATGTCCTTATCCATTTATTTATTGGCCACCGCTTTTGGTCCCCTTCTCATCGGGCCCCTTTCTGAGATGTACGGTCGACGGGTCGTTTTGCACACTTCCAATCTGTGGTTTCTCATCTGGAACATCGTGTGTGGCTTCGCCACCACCAAGGGTACCCTCATCGCCGCCCGCCTCTGTACGTCTCGTCAATTTCTTGTCCGTAACCCTGAATACCCCGGACCGACCCTGACCGCGAGTCATTGCAGTTGCCGGCCTGGGCGCCAGCTCCATCTATGCCCTCGCCGGTGGTGTTCTCGGCGACGTGTGGCGACGTGATCAACGCGGCAAGTCGTTGGGCATTTATCTTGTGGTACCCCTAGTAGCCGTTGCCGTCGGCCCCATCATCGGCGGCTTCATGACGAGCCGGGCGAGCTGGCGCTGGATGTTCTGGTCGACGTCCATCTTCCAGGCTCTGATGGTCGTCTTTTGCTTAACCACCTTCCGCGAAACCTACGCCCCGACAATCCTCAAGCGCCGCGCTTCCAAGCTCCGCCGCGAGACAGGCAGGCCGTACCACACCCTCGACGAGCGGAACGATCGCCACCGCTCCGTGCTCGTCATCCTCGGCACGAACCTCTCCCGCCCACTGCGCCTCCTGGCCTGCAACCCGTTGATCCAAGTCTCGTCGCTCATCTCCGCCTTCAACTACGGTATCCTCTACATCGTCCTCTCGAGCTTCGCCGAGCTCTACAGCGTGCACTACCACCAGTCCGTCGAGATCAGCGGCCTGCACTACATCGCCTGCGCCGCCGGCGAGATTGTCGGCTCCCAGCTCGGGGGCCCTTTAATGGACGTTCTCTACCGCCGCATGATGGCCCGGTCAGCCGACGGCGAGCACCAGCCCGAGTTCCGCCTGCCGCTCGTCATCCCCGGCGCCGTGCTCGGTCCACTTAGCCTTTTCATGTACGGTTGGACCGCCGAGCACCTCGTTCACTGGGCAGCCGTCGATACCGGCATCTTCTTCTTCATGGCAGGCACCCAGGTCGCCGGGATGCCCATGCAGGCCTACATCATGGACGCTTATCCTGACCACATAAGCAGTGCCCTCTCCGCCTCGCAGTTTCCCCGGAGCCTGGCCGCCTTCCTGTTTCCCCTGTTCGCCCCAAGTCTGTATTCTGCCCTCGGCTACGGCTGGGGTAACACCACAATTGCCTTTGTCGGCCTCTTTCTGGGCATCCTGTCCCCAGCTCTTCTTTGGTTTTTTGGACCGAGGTTGAGGAAGAAGCTTCATTGGGTCAATCAATGAGATATCTTCGTGACCGAATGAGGGTGCATACATTGGCTGAATAGTATAACCCCCCCACCCTATAAGCGACCCACCCCTATATCCGAACCATCCGAAAATGCCTCATCTATCCCCCATCAACAACACCACCACCTTTTTCAAACTATCACAACATTATCCATTTTATACTAAACAACGCTATTTTTCTAGAATACCTTCTTTAACCTATCTTAAAGCAATATACCGAATTTGAGCTCTAACGGGCGCTTTAAGATGTGCTGAATAGGCAGAGTATCTGGACTGCTGCTTGTATATAGGGTATACTATACCTAACGCTTTGATATTGAAGTTACGGCAGGCAGAGTAGAAATACTGTCTATATTTATAGGCAGTATTTATCTTAGGCCTAGGAGGATAATCTGGCTGCCTATATATCCCTTTAAGAATCTCTTGGTAGATCCTTTACCTATTAATAAGTTAAGGGACTGGCAGAGCGTATAATAGGTGATAGGCAGCAACCTCTAGGGAGGAAGTAGATAGGGCGATTCCTATAGTGAAACCTATCTATTAGAACGAAGCGATCTAGAGTAATAGATGCTAGGCGATAGAAAGCTTATTCTCTAGAGGTTATCTATAATTTCTTTTATTATCTAGATAGTATCCCTGCTATTAAGGATATTTATCCTTTTAACTAATAGAATATAGATAAAACTGGTATAATAGAGGGTAAGGGAGCTAATAGGCTAGTGCTAGGCTTTATGGTATTACGGTAGATATAGAAATAGCAGCTAGGATCCTGGCAATAGATTTCTATTATTAAATATATTAATACTACTAGAACCTCCTTAGATCCCTTGGTTATATATAACGGAAAATCACTATAGACCTAGTGGTTTCTAGAGTCTAACCTATCTAACTATACTAACTAGCAATTTATAGTATTAGATAACGGCTAGACAAACAATAAGACTACCTTGGTATAGCTAAAGGAGGTCTTTATCTTAAGGTCTATGCCTAGCCAGCCAGATAAGGCCAGACTGCTGGTTCTTAATAGGCATTATAGCTATATAACTGTTAACTTTATATAAAAATACTAACAGTATTATATATATCTTCTTTTTCTACTGCTACACTTTTTTACTGTCCTCTAGCCTCTAGATATATTAGTCTTTAGCCTATTAAAGTAAGCCTATTATAAAGGAGTTAGATCTATAGATAACTAGATAAGTAGTTTAACTATAGCTAGAAAATAGGTATTCTTAAGGTATTATTTTAAGGTAAGAAAAGTATCTATTATAATCTATAATATTAAGTGTGGCTAGAAGGCAGCTAGACTATAGCTAATATCTATAAACCGACCTCTATCTAACTCCCTAGTATCTAAAGCATTATCTAGCCAGCCTAGCCAGCCTAGCCAGCAGCAGCCTAGCAGCTAATAGTAAGATAAAGCTGTATCTATCGTCCTATAGTTAACCCCTTATCGGTCTGCTGACTTACAGTATTAATTACACCAGTTAACCTAGCTGGCTAAAGATAGGTTAGATACCTATACTATTTATTACCTATCTAGAAAAATGTAAAAAGGATATAATAAGGAGGTATTCTAACAGACCCTTCTAAAGAAGGAAAACAAGGCACTTAAAGCCCAGCTGGATGACCTTCTGAATTATAAGAGGAAAAAGGTCCCTCTATCGCCTAACAGCACCTTCACATCGATAGGGGATATCTAGCAGCTAGAAAATCCGGTAGCCGGCGATATAGATAGTCCGGATAAATCTAGCGTATCTGAATTATCCAGTGAGGCCGAAAGTTATATATGGGTGGGCGGTAAGCCCGAGGAATAAGTGGTGATAGTGGTGGTGATGGTGGTGGCGATGATGGTTCATATATGGGGGTGGGTCGCTTATAGGGTGGGGGGGTTATGTTTCGCTCTATCATGTCAAATGGTATCTGTCCTACGCCATGGCTTCAGTGATGGTTTTATCATTCGACTATTAAATCTAGCTAGCTCATAGCCACTGATAAAGCGCGACTTCATACCCCCGAGAGTAAATTCCACGAAGCGTTTAGTATACTAAGTATGTTTAACTTGTTAGCGCCAGTCCCCTGATAGTGATGAACGTTAGTAGAGGCTGAGGCTTGTCGCTAGTGGGCAGTGCATAATGTCGCTTAGTACTGAGATCCGAGGCCTTTGGGCATTTGGGTGATGAAACAAGGTGCCTGGTAAAAGGTAGGTAGCCGTTACGGTCAGTTATCTATCCGATATTAGGATCTGCTAATAGAAAATCAAAGGTCGTATGTTCTAAATCCTAGTGAAAGGTGCGCTAAACAGACCATGTCTTCATGTCTTACGTGACTAGCCTTACATGTAGGCTTGACAACATACGAGACGTGATTGTAAGCTGGAAGTATACTAATCAGGCATATTATAGCCTATTGCCCAGTTTGCAAAGCAAATGCCCAGATGTAGACACATTATAAGTAAGAAAGACATACGGGATTTATAGTTATAATACTTGCATCCCCGGGTATAGTAGGAGATATGGCATTCGACTATGTAATGTCTAGATGAAGCCTAATATTTCACGGCTGACAGTATTATCCGTCCGCCGTAATGTATTAGCGAAGACGGACATGCCTACCCGTGGCATAAATAACGGTCAGATATGCAGCACAATAACTAACTACACGACTTGGTACCCACATCCGTAGCTGCATCCATATAAGGTGTCGGCCATTAGTTCCATTCTTGGCAGCCCATCGAGGCGTTGAGCGAGCACAGGCACTCATGCAAGATGCAAGATGCCCTCTGAACTTGTTGGTCCGCCATCACGCAGGCCACACTGAGCTTACTGGCCCCTGTACTCGTAACATGACTCGCACGTCAGCGTCTGGACCGAGCCGCCGCCGTACCTCCGCATGGGAGGCGCAGGGGTTAAAGCACCATGGGGGAGAGAGGGCGGGCGTCGACTTACCCTGCAGCATCATGGCGGTGGGTATGTTGTTTCTGCCTAGCATGGCGAAGATGGTGCTCGCCAACCCCGATATGTTACCCGTCAACCCCGATGACGCTTGCTGCTCCTGGCGGCCCACGACACAGACGATAGCCATATCGGGGAGTACCTCGACGCGGCCGTACAAGTGCGATTCCCGTATGGCGTGGCTCAGGTCGTGGCCGATCACGTCGTGGCTGGCACCATCCGCCCCGCCCATGACGTGCGAGTGCGACATCTTAGGCTCCAAAGCCATTGAGATCTGCGCCGAGCTCGTGGGCACGAGCTCGGCCGAGAGTTGCCACTTCTCCAGCGTCTGGAAAACCCCCAAGAAGAAGCTGTGCGACGAACATCTCTCGGTAGAGTGCACCCTGATGACTATGATCCCGCGTTTGCTGGTCAGCGCGATGGGCCGCGTGGCCGGGCCATGGGATACTGTCATGACCGTTGCTTCGGTTCCCGCCGAGCCAAAGCTGGATCTAGATGTGTCGATGGCAAGCGCGTCGTCGTCCAAAAACAAATCTTGATGGGGAACAACCAGGGTCCCCAATTCGTGAGGATTCCTATGATCAAAAACAACCTGACGTTACCGTGACGGCGCCAAACAACGAACATGAAGAGGAACACTTACATGACGCCTTTTACCGTAATCGGCAGCTTCTGGTACACAGCCTGCTTCATGGTCAGAGGATGGATGACCTCGGCGCCGTAGAAAGTCAACTCAGCTGCCTCGGCCGGTGACAAGGTCTCGACGAGACGCGCCGTCGTCACGCATCGGGGGTCCGCCGTGAATATGCCGTCCAGCTCTTTCCATACCTGGAGCTGTGCCCCCGGGATGCCCGCCGCCAGGAGGACCGAGCAGAGGTCCGTGTAGCCGCGCCCGATGGAATGCAGCAGCCCGCCGGGAACCGTTCCGAAGTAGCCCGTGACGACGGCCACCCTGGCCGGGCAGTGCTGCACCACCCCTCCGAGGTGGAGGCGAGCCCACCGTAGAACTCTTGGTCCAACACCTGATGCTTGTCGGCGCACGAAATGGCGTCAGATAGGTCGACGAACTCGGCCGACATCCCCCGGTCCTACAGCATCGCGCAAAGCACCTTTGCGCTGAGCCGCTCTCCCGTGCTGACCACCCGGTCCAGGCACCTCTCCGTCGCCTCGCCCATTGTTGCCGCTGCCGTTAGGAGCGTCGCCACCCTTCGGCACTCGTCCTGTATGTCCTCCGTTAGACTGCGGGCGATCCGGGGACTCTTCACGCAGCCACGCATAGCGTCAATGTGATCGGATTCGATGGCCATGATGAGCGTGTCCAGAGACTCGGACGAGCCTTTGTTCAACGCCCCCTGGGCTGCGCGCAGAAGCCTGTGATCGGGACATTAGAAAAATGGGGAAAATGAAAATATTTTCCTGTCCGCGGATCCACAGACTGTCTGTCCACTTGCCTGTTTATTGTCCCGTCTTCTTTTGTGTCGAGGCTTCGGGCCGAGCATACGGCGACGACCTTATGGCTCTGGCTATATGGTCTTCGAACACCAGTCAGCACATATTGTCGCCTCTTCCCATACCGCGGACGTGCCGAGGTTCAGGGACCCGGGCTGACATTAAACTATAACATTGTCGACAATGTTGAGGGAGAACTTTCCAAGGCTCATTCCTCCAAACTTTTGGACCACCCAAGGTAACTTCTTTTCTAAGGACGCGTCCGTCGCAATGTGGAGCGAAGGCATATTTGAGGATCCGTCGTAACCGTCCACGGGATAACAATGTGTATACCAACATCAAAGAATGCATAAATCTTGGTGCGGCAGCCTCCCTAAATACTTTGGGAACGGCGACTAGCCGGTAAGGGGGGGTGGGGGTAGTGCGAAGGCTTTGGACATGCACATGAGAGCCATGCTGGAATGGTGTATTGGTTTATCGCTCTAGGGGGCCCTGGCACCGGCCATGCCCTGGCACGATGTCTACAATACATGAAGAGGGGCCTTTTGAATGTAGGAGGGAGCATTCAGCCAAATCCGGACTACTACTACTACTACTATGTACACAGGCCGGCCGTTCCAATGAGACGTGACATGGGTGGCCACCCGCTGCGCATCACCAAGCTCCAGTATCCCGCAAAGCCCAGATCGGATATTTAGAAAGTTGGGTTTTGCAAATATCTTCTCTGTCGTAGAATCGACCTTAGGTGATGGTGTCCCTTTCTTTCGGAAGCTCAAAGATGTATGCGACGGCTGTGCAACAGTAAGGCCTGGAGTGTCACTTGATAGGGTTGGCATCATAAGCAATTTGTATTCGAGCATGATTAGAAAAGACAAGAGAATGTCACAAGAAGAAAATTCTGGCTCGTTTATTTACGTGGGCGGTAACTATGTGGAGGTTGATGGTACGGTATTTTACAATACTGAAATTGACAGGCTGAAGGTCCAGCTCGATGCTGTCAGCGGGAGGTATTAGATTTTGAGAATGGGCTATTCGCGTTTATATCGCTACAAAGACACCGCTACTCGCTGTTGGAGGACCCGAGGAGTACTCGAAATGTGTTCATTGCGTCGCTCCTGATGGGAAAAGAGTCCTTCCAAGCTCGGTACAACCATGTGTTTTAGCCTTCGCGATACAAGTAGGTCAATCTTCATTAGTCATCTTATTCGCCTGTCCGTCTCTTCACTCCCTCCTGTATCAATTGCTCGGAAAGCTGGAAGCCTTCTTCGAGGGACTCATTTCCAGATCGGAAGATTTCGTAACCGTCCGAATGAACGATAAATGCCCCCCATCCCCGCTGCAGTCGCCGACGCAATATCTGACGCGTCATGGCGAAACCCAAGACGGCAAGGCCGTTGGCCTGGGCAGCCATCTGAATCTTGTTCAGGGCATCCAGAAAGATGGGCTCGTCGCCGTCCTGAATGCCGACCTCGAGGTCAAGAGAGCACCGCAAATCTCCCACGCCTACCATGATCGCGTCGACTACCGCAATCAAGATGGAACCGTTAGCTATTCAGCCCCTGCCTCGCCTTACAAAGTGCTCTCTAATGTGGCCAGCTATGCCGGGACGGACAGTAACTCACTTCCAGGGGCCCTTGCAATCTCGTCAATGTTCTTGACTCCCTCTACGTCCTCAATATGGACAAACAGAGCAGCGTGCTCTTTCCACACGTCGTACACGGTCTGGCCGGGCCGAGTGCGCGCCTGGCGGCCTAGCAGAGTCATGGGCGGATAGCTGCGATCCCCCACGGGCGGAACCTTGGCGATGCGCACCATGTCCGCAGCCTGGACGGCATTCTGTACGTGAGGGATCACGATGCCTCCCGCGCCGGCGTTGAGGGTGTATGTTATGAGATCTGGCAAGCTGGGCGCGATGCGCACAAATGGGAACATGTTTCCGGCCGAGTAATGCTGGATCGCCCGCACCATGCCCACGAGCAACGTGGAGTTCAGCGGGGAGTGTTCCTATGGCGCCCGCGCTTTCAGCAGCCCCCGTGGATGGAATGGGGCGCCATCAAAGGGGGATCACCTACCGAGTCTATGAAGCAGAAGTGATGCGGGAGCGTTGCCACGATCCGCGCAGTCTCCTCGCTCGGGGTGCGGCATGATGTGCCCCAGAGAAGCTCACCAGAAGCCAGCATCGCCCGGAAATGGGTTGGCTGGGCCAAGTCCAGAGCACCGTAATCCTTAGCGTCCAACATATGGCTGCGGCGGTTCAAACACAAATACTTACGAAGATAGAGTGATGTTGACTGAGTGAGATTAAGCTTCACTGGACTTCTTTCAAGCAGAAGCATACCATACTTTAGGTACTCCAAGCTTCTTCTCCCCCTCCTTTGTTTTACCGTTTCTTTTTCTCCTGTTTTATTTTTCGGCTTTTGATCAAGAGTAACTCCAGGCTCCTAGTCACAATCATCCTTGCGGGTGGGCTGTTGCATACATGCATTCATGAAGATTGTGCCACCTCCACATTGTACCTCTGCGCATTGCCCGGCGCTGCAAGATGACTTGTTTTTGATTATCTATTTCCCGCGGAGATGCAATACCTCGATGCATACTCTATGCAGCGTAGTCGCCTTATTCAACCCCAGAACAAGTCGATGGCAGCGTCTACCTTGCATATGCATGACGACCCTGCATAATGACGACCCTGTCTACAACACCCCTGCAGGTGCCCTTCTCAACTTAGAGGACTTGGAACTTCTGTCCAAGCCTGCAAAGTATGGTGACTTGCGTCTGCATACCTATAACTGCGGTCAAGAATGACATCTGTCGATGTTCCGTATACAAGTGGCCATGTGTGATCCGGATATTTAAGACCACCTAGTTGAAGGGTTTCTTAGGTTATGAAGTGACAGCCTTTAGCACCCCAAACACTCTTCATTGATCACTCCTCTTGTTTCACACCAGACTCTCTTAGTTTACCCACTATGCCTCACGCAACGGACCAGTACTGGTCTCCCTGCCATGAGGAGTACCAGAAGGTGCTTCAAATCGTCGAGGGTCCCAACGAACGCGTCATCCGGTTCCCCCTCGTGGTGCAGCCCCAGGCCAAGGCCGAGTCCAAGGACGAGGTGCTGCGTGAGATTCGGCGAATTGCCGCTCAACCCACCGACCAAAGTTTGCAGAGCGAGCTGCGCCAGTTGCTCGACGCTAAAGGCGGCGTCGTCCACTTCAAAGGCCTCCCGCTGAAGACCCCCGACGATTTCTCTGACTTCCTCGTCGCTCTGAGCGGCCAGGGCATCGACAAGACGGACGAGAGCATCCCCGTCTGGCAGCGCCGGGGCTTTAACTGGACTTGGCAGGAGAACGGCGACCTCGAAGTTGTGCACCGCGTGCCAGGTAACAATTATTCCATCTCGGGATTCACATTCCAGGCTCAGGTTCACCAGTCAGGGAGTTAGCTGACACTCTGGCCAATGCGTAATTAGGTGTGCGTCTCCACCCCACGCAGAACAAGCCTGCCATCTTCAACGTAAGTCTTTCCACGGAACAACCAAAGCTCTCAAGTACCACGGGCTAAAGGTTGGGATCTACAGGCCATGTCGACGCGTTACACCAACGCCAAGGTCAACAACACCTGGAACCCACCTCACACCTTCAAGAATGAGGACGGCACCGGAGGCGTTGCTATTCCCCCTCACGTGAGTCGTCTCGAGAGTCTGTCCGGCACAGGGAAGACGGCATTGACCCCCGTATCAGTTCAGCGGCCTGGAAAAGGATGAGCCCATCCCCAAGCAATGGCTTGAGAGAATGGACTTCTACCAGCACAAGCTCACGGCGGATATCAAGTGGGAGGTTGGTGATGTCCTCGTTATTGATGTAAGTGAACCACCCCGAGCCTGCAACTGAGCATGCTCCTCTGCCCCCCTCCCCTACCAACTAGTTGAGGCTAATTGTCAATTACCGCCAGAACTATGCCGCCCAGCACGCCCGTTGGGGTTGGCAAGGGGAGAGAAAGATCCTGGCAAGCTTCTGGGACCAGCCTGGTTATCCCACGAAACCTCTTGTCAAGGTCTAATGCTCCATGCTACGGGTTGCCCGATAGCACGATGCGCCAAGTCCACTACGTGGCATACATAGTCGATGCCAATTGAGGGGTTGAGCCAGAGTCTTACCACTCAAACAAACCAGCTACTCAAGTTAGATCTCACCAGTGTCTCTCGATCAAGGAGAAATAACAGGATCAAAGGCTGCTAAGCAAGATACAAGTGTTCGGCATGCATAGGGCTGTCTTTTCTTTACTGCCATTATCTTAGCCCTACCTGGTACCAGCCCATTATCCCAAACAATCAAGCTTCTTGTCGGAAATGCTACGACGCCTTCCCGTAATATCTCTTCTGTGCGCATAGCCAGAGTATCTTCAGGGGCATCATCCCGTCGTCGCCTTCTTCCTCCGAGTGCCGCGCCGTGTAGAAATTATTAACTATCTGTTGTAGCCGCACACGCAGACCCTCACCTGTTCTGGCCCATACGAAATTGGTTGAACAGAATCCCTGTCCACGACCACGAATACGTTCCGGAGGATCCTCTTGGGCAGTGTGTCGTGAACTGGTGGAAGCCCCCCCGCAGCCTCTTGGAGTCCTTGTCAGTACCGCCGCTCCCTGGAGGCCGCTCGAGTTGAGCCCGATTAAAAATTTGTCTTATTATTTTGCTGACGTACGTACGCGGTTGATGGTGAGAGTGAGGTGATATTGTTCGACCTCTCGTGGGAAGAGAGGCTGCGTGTTTACATGGCGAGATCAACAGTGAGCGAGCGAGTCAGTGATTACATTAGTGAACTGATGAGTGAGTGGGATTGACTGGCGGGTGTAAAATCAGCATGTGTAAGGCCGGTCGGCGGAACCTCGTCCAACGCCGCTTCGCCCTTTGACCCGCTGCGGCCCGCGGGTGGTAACATGGTATGCCTGCCGGCTGCTCATAGCCGCGTTAAAGCTGGTCATACCATTGCTAGCAACAGGGGTGTCAGGGGTATGGCGCGTGCTATGGACTGCCGTTGTTTAAGTACCAGTACATATAGCGGTGACGAAATAGTTCCACAAATAGGCCTACGTCAAGTCAGCTGCAACCTGTTCAAGTAGTGTCGCGATGCCTTCACCGACATCGTGGAGCCTTCAAGTTGATTTTTCCCGGGGCCGGAATATCCAACGTTCCGGCTCCGTTCGGCCGGACCAATCCCATATGTATCGCTTCGCTTCGGGTTGATGGTTGATGGCGTATCAGATCAGCGGTTCGCATCCAGGCCCGGCGCCTGCGTCAGCTCCTCGGCCGTGCCCAATACAACCACCCAGCAGCACGTAACCAGGCAGACCAAAAACGAGTGCGCCCTGCCACGCCGCCAGGTCGCACTCTCTTAAAAAGAAGGAGAGGAACTCATTCGGAAGGAGCAGCTGGGATTGCCCGGGTGATCCCATGCTGGCGCGGCCAAGTCGTTTGCGTCAAGAGTCTGTACAAAGGGAGCTGTTAGATTGTATCTGGTAGAGAGGAAGAATGCAACAGGAGCAAACGTCCTAGCTGTTAAGCCATCAGGAGTACTACCCAGGGAGCTACAAGAAGTCCCCATCGCAGCTCCTTGTAATGTAGATAAGGCGTCTAATAGGCCAGGCACTAAGTGCAGCTTTAGTTAAGGGTTAGGTTTCATATAGGTATCAGAAGTCGTAATCGACAAGGCGTTTCTAGACTCTTTAGAGTGCCCATACCAGCCAATATGTTAAGGCGCCACCTTCACTCTACTAATAGTAAATCTCTGAATCCAATTACTCAGACAATAGGGTCGCTATCAAAGACAACAGGTAGGAAATGCTGGTTTGTCTAGGTGAGCCCTCAGAGAGCGGTTCATAATAGCAGACCAGTAGTAGGAATTCCAAGGTTTTGTTGTATTTTCATGTCGATCAGTAACGTTCTAGAGACTGTAGGTAAAATCAACTTTTAATCCGTGAGCCTGTTGCTGAAACGATGCCAATGGACGCCGAGTATCAGTCCGTACATGCTGGCAGAAGACAAAGTGTAAGGCAAAAGGAGTGTTCATGACGCCGGATGTGGCGTAACCGGTCCCGAACCACATCTAGACACGCATTTCTGGTCCTTAGGCCACTATGCGCAAAGACTTGAATTCCTCCGGGACGTCGTTGGCAGAAGCAAATGTCTCGCTGAGGGCGGCGTCGATGCTAGAAATGACAATTTGGTTAGCCAGATATGTTTCGGGGTCAAAGTAGAACTTAAATATTAGTTATATAATCCAGAGAAGGAGGGAGAAGTAGTGATAACTCCGCAAAGAGGAAGAACCTTCGGGGAAGGGGAAAGCAGGAAGAGAGAGGATTTCCATACTGAGAAGATTTTAGTTAGCTGACATATCCAAGTACGTAGGAATAGATAATACTAAAAGCTTCTACGTACCAATTCGTTGTATTTGGCCTCGTCCAGACCTTGAACGTCGTATTCGGTCCCGTCGGCGACCGTGACCGTGTTAGGCCTAACTGTCTCTCGGCACTTGCTCTGCTCGCCGGCGGGGCACTGTTGGGCCTCCGGAGCGCGCCTGCGCAGCGTAGCCGAGCCCCATCTTGCGCCAGTAAAGGTACCACTGTCGGCGCGGCTCATGCAATGGGGGAGGCGGGCGTTCTGCGGCAGGATTAGGCTGGCGCAGCCGCTGCCGGACGCCCCTCGGTATCCGTAGACTTGAGCCGTGCGAACCGTGCCGCTCCCCGCTGTGAACAGGATGCTGCGGGCGGGACCGCCTCCGCAGCAGGTATTGCTTCCAATGTTCGGGCACGAGGTCCGGGCACCCGAGCAGCTGTTTGAGTCGCGGTAGAAGTAGATGTCTACAGCAGAGGCGAGACTAGCTGCGAAGCCGATGATGGCGGTGAAATGGCTGAAGAGCATATTTGAGTCCTTCCTTCGGGTATTTAAAAAATATAGCTGTAAAGAGCAGGGAGTAATAAGTCTTGTGTTGGCTGCGTGCTGGCCTGCTGCTCGCTCTGATAGCTGGCTTGAGTGTTGAGGTATTCTACGAAACCAGGACACTCAAGGATATCTCTCCATATTTATACTTGTCGCCAAGCCTCTTTGGCTTCTCAAAGTACAAGTTCAAGGGTACTTAATCATCCTTCGGTTTGATTATTGAACGTATCCCAACTTCGTCAATAACAATATTCCCCAATGTCCGCCAATATTATACGCCGTAGCATGGTAGCAATGTTACATATCTGACTGACTGAACTGCAATTCCCATTGGCCGTTGGAAAGGTACTACTACCCTGTTTAACCCACTTGCAATGCGCCAAACATTCTATCATTTCATCAGCGTTCGAACTGCGCTTTCAATTCGCCGAAGGAAGAAAACGGCCTGGCTAATCAGCAGAAGCATTGAGGCTGAGTCTTCAGGTGGGGGCTATCTAAGCGCGTTGAAGAGAATACCTATCAATATCATCCTGTTCTAGAACTTGAGCTCGGCTACAACGTGACATAGCACACACATTTCAGTCAGAGACTTGCAAGAGAACACGGTTGATATGTATGAAGCTTAGGAAGATAAAGGTTAAGATCAAATGATTCTCATAAGCCCATCGTACCTGGAAAGCCTCTTGAGTAAGTTACTGAACGCCTATTCTTGAACTCTCACTACAAGGATAATATTACGTCTCCTGTCGAGTTCCTTCAGTGACTAAAGGGCGGAGATTGCGTCAAGTACTCACGCAGGTCGGCGATACATCAGAAAAAGTGAGGCGTCAGCACGGGAGTAGCGTCAGCACTAGGACTGTAATGTTACCTTACCAAGAAGAGGGGACTCTTGGGTGCAACATCATATTACCCCACTAAGTGACGATATATGGTATGTATAACATCCTGATGTTTCCCGGCAGCGTTGATGCATCATAATACGTAACTTTTGTTCAGAAACTTAGGAAATATAAAATAAGAGATTGAGCCTTATTGACATAGATCTATTAGAGTCAGCAGTAATGTTTTTTTATTTGTAATGTTATGTAACTTGACAATACTAGATAACAGGCGGATCAAGAATCAGAAGAAGGTAGGTGCCTATATGGAGCACTGTCCCTACAAAGTGATGAAACTGTGCCCAAGATGTACTTAACGACACCACTAAGACGCTATAAACACCGAGACAGCGTGCACCCATTATTTAATGGTTTTGATTTCCTCACCAGAAAGGACTGGAACGTCCCGCACACCCACGGGGCCGGACTGGGCTGAAGAGGAGTTGATGTAACCGAGGTACATGATAACATAGCCACGCAGCCTCCTAAGAATGTAGTTCGGCGGGTTTGCGATTATTAATGATGGCGGCATGGCGCAAGACTCTAGACCGAAGTGTGCTGAAAATATGAAGGCACCCTTTGGCGCCTTGCCTGAAGTCTCTTATAATTTTGATAGCCATCCTCCAATGGACTCCTCACACCCTTTGATATCCTTGGTGGCGTGTAAAGCGCGTTGTCTAGAGATTCTTCGCTTGTGCATAGACAGGATGCGGTTGAAATACAATACATTGTTTCGATTTGATGAAGAATCACAATATCGTCATGGCTTTCTACCCACTCATTTGGTAGGCAGGGACTCGTCGGCAGAGGTGCGAGTTAGATACGCAGCCGCTTTCCGACATTACGGTTCGGCGTCCTAGGCGGCATCAGCAGTGGCGCTCCTAAACTCGACCGCCATCTCGACGTCCGTCTAGGTGACGTTGTCGTCAATCAAGCCATGGGTCAGCATGGAGAGAAAGAGGAAGAGAGAGGTTTCAGATATATTGACTTGTTTTGTCACTCCCTCTCGTGAAACTATGACTTGCCCATAGAAGACGATCTGACCAGCCACTAGTCCTCAGCTCAAGGCCGGGCCACGACCAATCGCGGACTACCCTTGTTATGTCTGTTGCAGCGAGCTATTACAGTGTGCATTGTGGTAACAACGGCTTGGTCCTCCTAAGGAGTAGTTTTGAGGTCCTGCTCATAGTCTCGGAAGGTTTGGCAGAGGCATGTGCTTATCCCCTTATTAACCATCTGCGCTTATGGGGTCTAGTACGGCTAACGCTGCCTGTAGCTTCCTGGGACGTAACGGTATGTCGGATTGTGATGACTGGTTGCGGAAAAGATGGAATACTACGCGAATCATGTGCATTATTGAAGCTTTTCAAATTCCTAGACACCTTTCTCCTCTACAGGAATGTCCGGGTAGAAGATATAACAACAACGAGAGTAAGATCCAATGCACTATGATAGGCAGGTTCCACCTCCAGCCTTGTTAACAAAGCTATATCGGGCAACACATGTTAGTATGTTTTACATTGCTTAAGTACATTCTCAAGCGTGCCGTGCAGCAATGGACTCATCAGTTACCACCCTGACCATCGTCACAGACAAAACTACCGTCGCCATTATCATTACAAGTGAGGCCAGTTTTGCGAAGCTGATCAACGCGCGCCACTTGTTTATTACTGCTGCCCTTGGCAGGAGCGGCGGCAGCGAGCGCGGCACACGCAACAATGAAAAAACGTCTTGGCGAGAATTGTGATAACTTTCGTGGTAAGGCCTAGGAAAATGCCAAAGATGTTCGAGGAGTTGTATTCAGATTGGCTGAGCAGAAAAATCGAAGGTACCAAGCAAAGATGGAAAAAACCTGAGATAGAATTGGAGGACTGTGAACGAAAGCTGAGTCAGGAATAAACAAGATAACTATTTCTACTTTATACCTTTTACCACCCTGCCCTTTTTCATTCACCACCTTGCTCCATATTCAAGGTTGTTCTAACTGGCTTAACATATTCTGGATAATAACACAAAGTGCTAGGGCGCTACACAAACCCCTGTCCAACACTAAACTTGGACAAGTCTGTAAGATACTTAAGCACACAAGCCAGCCTTTGACAGAGTGCCAACAGTCGATCCGGTTTGGGCTAATAAACAACATGCTAATAGACAGGGTAGTACTAGACTGTAGACTAATACAGATATTGTAGGTGAAGTTAGTAGGCAGGCATTAATTAATAGGCATGCATATATGCATGCGGGGGAACCTTGCGTAGATCAGACAGACGTCAGAATGAGCGTGACGTTTTACTTCATAAGTCAAAACACCCACTTTCCGCCCACCCCTGCTTTCCGCCCACCGTTTTGCACCAAAAACAGGGTTTTAGAGGGTTATATATCAGCATACCT
>MU843645.1:0-69510 GCA_030867255.1 Colletotrichum somersetense | reverse complement strand
CCATTAAAACTTCTATTCCCCCCCCCCCCCCCCCCGGAATCCCCGAAGCCCTTCATCCCTCTCAAGTTTTTTTTGTTTTCATTTTTCATTTTTTCTTTTCTTTTCTGGAATCGTCGGTAACCAGTATTGCGTTTGCTATTGGATGATAACCGAGGAGGGAAAAAAGGGGGCTCTTTTCGGGCGGGCATGTCTCGAGGGAAGGGATCCCGTCGTTGCACGACACGTCCTATCAAACTTAGAATAAACGGGTGCAGAAGCAAACCTGCTGTTCGCTCGCCGCTCGGGTGGGCGCGACGTGACAAGCGTCCGTGCTCTGTCCAAGCGGGATTTCCTCAGCACGCAACCGGGAACTCCTATAGCTCGCCTCAATTATTATGGGTGGGACGGGACATCCGATCAAACGTCTCATGGTCTCCCTGATTACTCGCTGTGCGTCGCTTGACTGCCCGTCGCCAACGACGAGCCTAGTTTTCCAGACGGCCTCCTTGGTCCTCGTGGCTTCTCTTGGGAGGGGGGGGGGGGGGGGGAGGGGCTGTTCCTCCAGAGGCGAGAGAGGAGAGTGACGCGGGCCAAATGTTCCCTCCTGCTTCTATT
This sequence comes from Colletotrichum somersetense, assembly GCA_030867255.1. Classification (NCBI taxonomy): domain Eukaryota; kingdom Fungi; phylum Ascomycota; class Sordariomycetes; order Glomerellales; family Glomerellaceae; genus Colletotrichum; species Colletotrichum somersetense. The sequence continues at coordinate 68,916 of MU843645.1, read as the reverse complement.
CCTCCGAGTCGTAGATTTTGACCCTTGCCTGCAAGGGCCTTTAGCGCGTGCCGGGGAGGAGGGCTAAAGACGCGTGTCTCTAGCGGTTCGGGATCGCTCCAGCCGCCGTGGGCGTTTTGTGTACACGGGGGGAGAGAAAGGTCCACGGCAGTCTTCGTCTCCTGGTAGGTTTCGGGATGTCTTCGTTCGAGACGATTCTCGGTACGGGTACCGGGAAGGAGGTTCGAACCTGAGCTCTGGGCCCCTCCCTACGTCTCCCATTCATCTGTGTCTCTTATACCTGGGTCGAGTGGGCATCGGCTGAGGCCGAACCCCGGCGTTGATTGCTCGCCGAGCAGGGCTTTTCGTATACCAAGCACAACCTGACGGCCGCCAGAGCTGGTCGTGTGTGGTGGGAAGATCTCGGGTTCGTGGATCGGCTAGGGCATCGGCCAGCATAGGAGCCGTGGACTCGTGGTGGGGGAGGGGGTTTCGCTCGTTCGTTCGTCGGCGTCCGTGTGTGGTGGGCGGGAGAGTGGGTTTTGGTCCAGGCCCGACGTAGGCATTGAATGGGGTGGTCAGTACCCGCGTTCTATAAGCGCTCGTGAGACGCGATTCCCGGCTTTCAGGTATACGGTCCCGCTGGTGCGGGTCTTTACGCCAGACGCCGTCTGATTTCCTGGCATACCAGCTGGAAGGTTGATGAGGATGTGGGGTGAAGTGCTCCGCGAGACTGCAAATGCAGCGTGAGACGAAGGAATGACGGTATTGGGTCATTTTGTGATCCCCCCCCCCCCCGGGGGAGTGAGGTGTTCGGGGCCACCGAGCGTTCCTTACTGACGAGGCCGAAGGGGACGGTCCAAGCCAAGGATTGGCTGGCTCCGGAATGACGCCGGGTGCGAGGATCCTCGGAGAGCCTCGAGATGGTTAGGAAAGCCGGGGCAGCTTACAGGTATCAACGACGCCAAAGCATCGTTTCCCCCATCGGCGAGATGTGATGTTACCCTGAACGATCGGCTGCGGGGTCGTACGGCATCCTCTTCGCGGAAACAAAAGAATAGCTTGGGGAGAGGGGGGTCTTCCTGCTTTTGGCGACACAGGATGATCCCGGTGGCTCGAGAGCACCATCATCACCTCGCTCTCGCCGAGCCCGGGTGGTGAACTCGTTGAGCTGGCAGTCCGCGGGGGGGTCGGTCGACGTGCTTCCCCAAGCCACCTCGGAGGCTACGAGACGAGCATCCTCCGCCCGCGGGTGGACGGTCTCTCTGGCCATCGTCCTTGGAGTCTTTGCGTACTCTGGGCGAGACGCTTGCCGGAGAGACGGAGGGCGACGTCGTCGCCGCGCCAAGGCTGGATTCCACGAGAGCATCCCTGGTCGGCTGGGCAGATCGGGACCGACCTACGTGCGGTATAATTCGTCATTGTCTACCGTTCAGGTGCCTCGTTTCGCCTCCCATCGATACATCCCAGCCCCGTCCGGGTCAGCTGTTGGGCCAAGATGGGGGCTTGTATAAGCCAACGTGTCGGTGGCCAGAATTATCATGCTGCTTGGGCGTCAGGACGACGTGAAAGGATATCAGCGAGTCGTGACCCATCTGCTGGCGACCGGAGAGGCGCGCAGACGGCGCGCGTGGCGTGCTATCCCTCTTTGGCATTTGGAAGAGGGACTGGCTGGTCCCGGTGACTTGGGTCGCAAGTCATGTCGGTTCCCCGGAACTTCCTCCATTCTAGCCTCTGAAAGGCAGAGAGATATGTTTGCGGATCCCATTCGTGACGACGCAGGCTCTGTCCGAAACATATCACAGGCAGCAACCGCGGCGTGGAACCACCGGCAGAAGACAAGGGCATCATCAGGCCCGGAGAGGCGGGCTTTCACATGCCATCACGTTGGAACGCACGGCCGCCTGGGTGCGGACGTGGCTATATTTTCTCTAAAGCAAGCCGTAATACTCAAAAACCCTACACACATGGCTCATGCGTCCGAGACTCCCAATAACAATGAAAGCGAGACCAAAGAACAGCCTCGTGTATGCCAGAGAATGAGGGGGCTCTATCTCTATTTACGCCTCATTTGTATCCTCTTGCTTTTGTGTGCGCGCCCGTGTGTGCAATGCTTCCCCTCTTTTGATCACCATGTTCATAAACCCATGAGCACGAAAGCTGTGCTTGCGTCTTGATATGCGTCGGGGCTTATATCTGCTCCCCTAGAGACACCAAAGCGGGCAACTGTCCCTCCGGCCCTTCACAAAAATAAGCAGTATCCTACGTTTCGGAGGCCCGGCATCTAGAACTCCTAAGGCCGCGTGCGAGCGGGCTGTTGCTGCTGCTCAGTCTCGTCGTCGAGGTGGATCTCGGCAGCCTCTGTAGAAGCGGCATCGTCGTCAGCAGCCGGGACGGAGATGACCTGGGAGTTGTTCTGGCGGTCCCACGCAGCATTCTGGATCTCCGAGAGGCCGACCTGAGCGCCAAAGTCGGGTGGCGGCGGGGCTTCTTCTTGAGTAGCCTCGTAATCCCCCATGGCCTCGTCGAACGGCATGTCCGTGTCGTTGCCGACCTCGTGATCATCCGAGTCGGGCTGGGCGTCATCGCTGCCGTAACCCTCCATGCCGAGCGAATTGTTGGTTCCGTCGGCGGACCCCAACGAGTTCCAGTTCCAAGGCTGCGCGGCCTGGAAGCCGTTTGAGCCGCCGGTGAAGTCCGTCATGCCAATGCCTTCATCCTCGATGCTGTTTTGGATGTTGTCGCTGCCGACGTTGGTGCTGGAGCTGCCGTCGTAAGGCGGCAGCTCATCATCGCCGGCGCGGTTGGCCGTGGACATTGTGCTGCTAGCCAAACCACGATTTCCGCGCGGGTGAGTTGCTTCGGCTCCGATCCCAAGTCTCGACGATCCAGTTAGGGAGGAGCCCCCGACGAGACGCTGATCTTCCCCCGAGTCGGTGTCATCCTCCTCCTCTTCTTCGCCAGTCTTGTCGAACTTTTCAAATATTTGCTTGAAGCGGGGACCACCCAGAGGGCCATCAGAACGACGGCGGTAGAATAGCAGGTAGGCAGCTCTGGTGACGACGCTCTCCGGCGAAGTCTTGCTGACCGAGGTGTCTGCAACTGGGTTAGCACGTGGCAAGCTCGTGTCGTGGGGAAAACATCTCACCATTATAGTTGTACCACTGGCCGTCAACAAAGTTGCGTCCATAGGCAGTGTAGTGACCGCCGCCCAGGCCACCAAAGTGATCGTCGACCGCGATGAGGTCATATATCTCTTCTTTACCCGTCTCCTGGCAGAGGACACGCTTGTGCAGGTCGAGGCCCTCGATAGGGAAGTCGACGAGGACATCCAGCTTGTCACGGCGCCAGCCGGCGCTGCTGAAGCGTTTCAAGTGAACGACAAGGATGTCGGGCGTCTTCCAGAGGTCAAACTTCTTGCTGGCACGACGGTGTTCTTTGCAGCGTGGGCAGTACCACATGTCCTGCTCGGAGAGGACCTCGGCCTTCTCGAACTCGTCCAAGCATTCGTCGAGGGTGATGCCCTGCTTCTTGCGCGCCAGACGCGACTTACGCTTCTGGTCCAAGACGGGGTCTCGGAGCTTCTCCACATCGCCAAACGTCTTCTGCCCACGGGTGTCCTCCGCATCGCGCGGCTCCTTGCCGAAAACCAGGTCCCAGGTGTCCTCTGACCAGTCGACGACGATACCCTCGTCGAGGCGAACAAGGGGACCGCCGCGTACGTCGTCCAAGGGTGACGGCTGAGGTTCGACATCAACAACCTGGAAGGACTGCTCCTTGCTCGAGCGCATGTCCTTGTTGCGACGCTTGCCGCCCTTCTTGCCGTACGTCTTGTTACCCTTGTTGAACTTGCGGCGGGCGCCACCGACCTTGTGGTTGCCTCTGCCCCGATTAGGCTGCGCGATGTTAGTTTCGCACTCCTCGCGTCTCCTTTTGCCTACACCTACCTTGATCACTCGAACGGGCTCCTCATCTTCCTCCGACTCTTCTGCCATGCGAGTCTGCTCCTCGATGGATCGTGGAGACTGCTCTTCACTGACGCTGTCATGCTCGCTGTCCGCGGCGTTGGTAGAGTCGGGGCTGTTGGAGTCTTGCTCGGCCTCCGGAGCACGGGACGACAAAGGGCGGAAGGACTTGTTGTCGTCCACCGAATGCCAGCCGGTTGGCAGACCCGAGTCGTTCGTCTCAGCGAAGTATCCCAGGTCGAACAGACTCTGAAGCTGGGGTTGCAAGAACTCCGTGGGGTTGATCCACTTTGGACGGCGGGTGTTGAACTGCTTCAGTGTGCTTTGCCGCTGCTCGCCCTCGCCGATTGAGACATTCACCAAGTCATCCTCGCCTTCGACCGACTTGGAGACGACCTTACTGTCTCCAGACGAATCGGCATCCGACTGGGATGTGATGACCATGTCTGTATCCGTGCCTTCGTCGGCATCGTCGAACCCGGACCAGGTCGAAAACGTAGCGACCCGTTCCAGAACCTTGCGACGGATGATATCTTCGCTGTGGGCCTAGGAAGCTGTCAGCACGCACCATCCAACGTTGTTGCGGGGTATCTAGACTTTACCTCTTGAGGGGTGAGAATGATGAAGTGGGGGGGGGACGCAATGTCGTCTCCTCTCATCCGGTAGGTGTTGCCCGCGCTCTTCTTGCGATGAAGGACGGGTACAACCATACGCTCCGAGCGGGGGTCGACCCAGGGCTCCTCGCTAATGTCCAGCATGGAGCTGGGAGTGCCCATCTTCTTGGCCTTTGGGGGGAAGTTGGTAGGCTCCAGCTCCAGCTCGTGAAACGTGGGAATGTCGTTCGACTGGATCTCGTCCGAGACATCACTGTTGTCGTCGTAAATCTTGAAGAACTTGCCCTTGAACTCTTCGGCTCCAATCAACAACTCGACAGGGACGCCCGTCTTGTCCGAGACGGCCTTCTTCAGCAACTCGATGGCGCTGTGCTTCGACAACTCCACCTCGATCTGCACAGGTGCGTCGTTCAGCGGGTAAAACTTGACAGTCCGGCTCCACATGTCCTCCATGGGAAGCGGCAACGTCAGGTTGTTGAACGGGTCAAAGGTGATGCTGATCTTGTCGCAGGTCGGGCACTTGAGAGTCGACTTGTACAGGCCGGTGAAGAGGTCGGCAACGACCGAATCGTCGCGCTTGCGGGTGATGTCCCAGACCTCCTCGGCCATCTTGCGAATGGCTTCCTCGTCGCCAATCATCTCATCGGTTGAATCGGGCTTCTCTATGTACGGCTTCTTCTTGATACGACTCAGATCCTCCTGCAGGGCGTCGAGAAGGAACCCAAGGAACTCCTGCGTGTCCTGCTGGCCCCAGCCCTGGAAAGTGCTGCGGGCTCGTCCGACCGTGTTCTTGAAGTCGCGGGGACTGACCGCACCTCTCGACTCGGAGTATATCTCCTTCAGCAGCCCACCATAGGCCATGGCCACTTGCCCCTTATAGCCGAGAGGGTTGGCCTTGTTGAGTTCTTCCTTGTACTGATCCGTCAGGAAATACTTGGTCAGTTCCTCGACACTGCGAACACACTGCAGGGCCGAGTTCATGTAACAAGTGTTTCCTAGGTTCTGCAGGCCGACAGCACCGAGGCCGCGGCCGGGCTTCTTCTTCTGCTGCGTTCTGCCTCTGGTGACGGGTCCTGACGGAGCGGGGCTGCTTCTCCCGCTGCTGTCGCCGGCCTTGCCCTGAGTGGCCAGGCTCGTAGCAGAACCGCGGGACGCAAGGGTCTTTTCGTTCTTGCCGCCCTTGAAATAGTTGGAGACCCACGTGTTCTTAGCAAGCTCTTCGTCGATGACAAGGGTCATATCCTGCATCAGGCCATGAACGGAGAGCGGGGAACTGCCGTTGTAGTTGGGATTGACGGTGTTGTCCACGGCAGGCACGACTTGGCGCTCACCGCTGCTTAACTTTGTGAAGTTGGGGACCTCGACGAGCATGCGCTGCCAGGGTTCCGACGAGCTCTCGGCGTCCTTGTCCGGGTTGGGGGAGTCGGGTGGCGTGAGCGCGGACGGGGGGGATGCTGCTTGCCCCACGGGCATCTGGGTGATCTGCCAGACGCGCATCTTGCGGTCCAGAGAAACACCGGTGAGCTGCTTGATCTCCTTGTAGAACGAGTTGTAGGGCGTCGTCGCGCTCCGGGGCAGGACCAAGGGCTTCTTGCTCTTGAGCTCGTCGTCAACCTGGATGGGGCTGGAGAGAGACCAGAGTCTGTGGACGGTGAAGACGGGCGGGTTCAACTCGAACAAGACGTTGGCCGGGCTTGTCGCATCTGGCGCCGCGTTGATGGCATGACGCACAATGGGCTTCTGTCCGTCCTTGACTCCGTACCACTCGGAGACGAGGGTCCAGGCATCCTCCGGGAAGAGCTCGCACTCACCCATGCCGGTACCAGGCTTCATCCGGACAAAGTCGTCGCCATTGGGCAACGGGAGGACCTCGAGGATGAGATCCGAATTGTCCACAGGGCCCAGCGGCTCGTTTGTCGCCTCTTTCTTGGCAAACTTAGGGTCTCCGCCAAGCGTCAAAGCCTTCTCCACCCATGATCTGGACACAATGTAGGCGACATCGCCGACTTTCGGGGGTTCGTCGTTGAAAGCCTTGAGGAGGGTCTGGATTGTCTTGATCTGTTCTTCCATAGGAGGGAGATCTACAGCGACTTGTGTCAACAAACAGCCCTCGAAGGTCCTAGCTCCAAAGCGGCCCTTACCGTTGTTCCTGGATGCGCTGGATGCGCCATCTTCAGCGCTATCGGGCAAGTCGACGCTCATGGCTCTGGGCAGATGAGCCTTGGACACGGTCTGGGCAGACCCGGCGTCGTCGGCGTCGGCACCGTCGGCGAAGTGGGAGGGAGCGGCCATGTCGACATCCTCCTCCCTCATACTGGAATCGGCATCGGGGTCCATGCTGGAGGCACGGCGTTTCAGGGGCGAAGAAGAACGCTGGTGAGGGTTGGCATCACTAGTCATGATGGCACGGCGGGAAACGTTGAAGGGAGACCGGCTTCTGGCTGAAAAGGATGTCAGCGCAGTGCCAGTCTCGGCGCCAGAAATGTCGCCTCCGCGGTCGCTATCAATGGACAAGTCGGCAACACCGCAAGGCGAGGAGGCAGTGCTGGAGGCGTAGTCGGCCGAGACGAGAGAGGTTGTATGCTGAAGTCGGGCAGGCAGGCTTGATGCCGGGTAAGAATCGCCACGAAGGTATGTCGGAGTCGAGTGGCCGTCAGTGGAGGTGGCCGAGAAGGAGAAGGATGGATCGTCGTTGGGCTCGCACGACGGCAACACAGTGTCGGGGGAAGATTTATCAGATACGTCGTCGTTGTTGCGCGCCTGGTTGCGAGAGAGCTTTCTCTTCTTTGAGGAAGACGTGGTGAAGACGAGCTGCCTGTGCAGCTCTGGAGTGGCAGCGGGGAATATCTGGGTGTGGTGACAGCAGGTCGGAGAGGGTGCCGTGCATTAGAGAAAGTCGAAGGGGGCGGGGGTAAAAAAAGACAACAGGTAGTGTGCAGCAACCGGATGTCCACCTTGAATTTCTCGGGACCTCTTTAAAAAAAGAGAGAGAGAATAAAAAGAGGTCTTGGTCCTGAAGGCAAGGTAGGGCAAAGTTGACGGGGTGGTGGTGCAGCAGGTCGGTGAAAGGACTACTACAGGTGAGGACCTCCAGACAGACAACTGCGCATCAGGGAGAGGGGGCTGTGGGGTGGAGAGCGAGGTAGAGAAAGGGTTAGCGGTGCTGGTGGTGGGAGGTATAGTAGAGAAAGTGGGAGAGGGGCCTGAATGGTGATTGGGGCATCCAACTAGAGACGGAAACGGTGACGGGCAGGAGGAGCCGTGCAGTGGGTGCAGTGCAGGTAGGTCCAGCTGGTCTGCCGGCTCAGCGTCAGTCAGTCGTCAGTACACTACAGACGGAGTGGTGGGTATGTTGTGTTTTGTGTGTATCCGTACGGAGTACAGTACACGACTAATAAGTGATGAACGACAGCGGACGGTTGTGTGTGTGTGTGTGTGTGTGTTTAGGTTGGTGGCAGATCAGATACGCCGTCTGCTTTTGTGACCTGTGCTTATGCATCTCAAGCCTGGAGGCGACAAGGTAGGAGGTGTAAGAGCAAAGGTTCTCCTCGTGTCCAAAGGTCTCGGCCGCTTGGTGATGAGGTACGTACTGGACCTTGGCACAGTACCTTACCTAGGTAGGTGGGTGGATAGTGTACTTGATGCTGCTTAGCGTGGTGTCCTGGGGCGCCTGACAGATGCAGTCAGGTCAGGGCAGCAAGTTCGGTGGGAGTGAACTGAACTGGTGGTTGCGGTTGCGGATGTTTTAAACTAGGTTGGTGGATTGTAGCCAATGAAGTGCTTTGCGCCTCAGTTTGCAGTCTGTCTTTTGTATGCCTGCCCGTGTCAAGTACCTAGTTTGGTAGGTAGGTAGGTAGGCAGGCACTGGGGGAGACCAGGATAGACGACTGACTGACTTGGCTGAGGGAGCTGGATGGAATGACTTGTGGAAAGGCATGTCGGGGAAGCGGCTGCCCAGAGCGGATACGTGCCCCTCTGGTCAATGCATTCTTTTTCCGCTGGTGAGCAAGTGAAGGAAGGGTAGCAGCAGTCACCGTTATTCTACCCATCTATCTAGAAGTAATTTATTGCTTACCTAGGTAGGTTGACGATTATGTTGCAGGGGGTGAGAGCACTGTTCCGACGTCGTCGAAGAAAGGCATCTCTCACCAGCACAAGAGCTGCAGTAGGCACCCCCCCCCCCCCATCCCCATTAGAAGCGTGTTGCTAGGGCTCAGTTGTGTGGTGTAGAAAAACAGACGATTCAATTCATGGGCCCCGTTAATATGGTTTTACCGAATGGCAATTGCTGAACCACGATAAGAATCGATCAATCCATCCGCCTCTGATTGGAAAGAGGAAAAAAACTTTTATTACCCACAGGAAAAAATTCAGGGAAGTGACGGTCAAGACGTTTGCACCAAGGGGGGGGGGGGGGGTCCCGCAAGAAGGAGCAAGGATGAAAAGGGCGTAGAAACCTACATACAACCAATCTCAGCCAAGGAAAAACGCCATCGGTTGTAAATTCAGATTTCGTGCTGCGCTGCAGTAGCAGCCCTCCCCGCATCCACATCGACTATAAGAAAGAAGGGAACTACTCAATGACCCAACTTGGAATGGTAAAGTGTCCAAACCAGGAAGCAACCTTTCCAAACCCTCAGTGGTCTATCTGTCTGTCTCTGCACTTCGACCGCCAAACCTCATGCATGAGAGGGGGGTATCTCTATCTGTAAGGCCCTGCAGCTGTTCATCCGGGGCACAGCCGCCAGCCTGGAACAAGTCACCCATCCTCGATAGCGATAGGGGATCGGAATGCGATTGACGAGCCGGGTCGGCGGATGCGGCTGAAAAATCCAACTCGCGCGAGCGAGAGAGAGAGAGAGAGAGAGCCGTTCCATGACGGCCATCAACATTAGCATCGTTGCAGTTTATCAATGTTGACAGGAAAGACCTGCCTGCGTCTTCTACCTACCTACCTACCCTTTCTTCATTTTCCTGCGTCCTCCTCCGCTTCTTTGTCCTCCTGCTCTACTCCCACCACCCCGGTTCCCCTCTCTAATCTTGATCGTCCCTTCCCAAGATGGAATATTTCCATCCAAATCCACGACCCTCTCCCACCACCGCCTTCCGTCCCCCATCTTCTGCGTAGAAAAACTTAAGTCATCCTCCAGTCGCCCGCTTAACCGTCCGAGTGCCCCCTGCGCGAAACCTCGCCCCCCTACCCTCCGCTCCCGCCGCCTGACGTCAGCTTCCCACCCCGGCTACGGTTCGGACGTTACCGCTACGCTATCTGACGGTCTGGCAACGACGGGGGAAGACCAAAGAAGACAAGAGAAAGTGTCCGGGCGTCCGCGATGGGTTTCGCGTTTCACCTAGTAAGAAATACAAAGAGAGGTATCAACTTGTTGTGCTTGAGATGTGTGGGAGAAACAAAGGGCAGGCCGCCGTTCGGTGTTGCGGGCTCAGTGGCTTTGCGTATTCGTCTGCAGTTTTCGGCACCGTTGCACGCGCGTCATCGGCCTTCGCCGTATGCCTGCCTTTCAAGTCCGACTCGAGCGGATTGGCTCACTCACATGTACAGAATACTTGTCAACGCACAGCTTTTCTCATTCCATCACAGCAAGGCCAGACACATGCCAGCCTCAAGTTCTCTAATCAAGTACGTCCTCTCTCTATCCCAACGCCAATTGATGATCAACGTCGTCTCATTCTCAGACTGACATCTTAGGCACGCGGAATCAGGGGCTGTCGAAGCTGCTACGGTCCTGTGCGCGTCGCGATGGCTCATAACATCATGTGCCTCTCCGGTTCTAACCTTGAATGTTTGTAAAACCCCGTGACCGAATCCACCAGTTGCTTTCAGAACAAGGCCCGTCTCCCCATCTCATGGTCAACAGACGACAACGCAACGACACCGAGTCTGTTGTCTCTCTAGCAAATGCCTCTTGGAAAACACCACCGGAAAAATAACGTCTCAACGCCGCCTGTACGCGAACCTCTTGAACTCTTTTCCTCCATCTTCCGTCATCATAGCTTGGCATCCGTGTCTTCGTACTCGGCCAGGTCTTTGGCAGGCCGCGCACCGCAGGTTGCCACGAGTCCCGCCCGGAAGCTGCGGACGTCCTCAATGAGAACCGGCGGCTTGGAGTCGCTCGCCTGCGGGGCCTCCTCCTCCACCTTGGCGATACCGTTGACCTTGGCGTCGGCCCCTTCCTTCGCCGGCGCGGTAGCTTGAGCGCGCAGGTGCACCGAAAGCTTGGCCCGCGTTGCTGAGCCGGGTTTGATGTACGTCTGGAAGAACTCGACCATGTCTGCCTTGGTGAGTGTCTTGATGTGTGAGGCATCCTGTTGGGCTGTGATGAAACAGTTGTCAGCGTCAAATCTCCTTGGCGGCATGGTTGATAACTTACGGAGCTCAAAGTCGTAGTATTCACTGGCAATCTGGGCCCAGTGTCTGCTGCTCTCCTGGTCCAGGTTCTTCAACTTCTCCAGCCGTCTGACGACCAGACTGCGCTTGTGACCCTCAAAGTCTGCGTCCGACATAGAGTCTAGTGTGTTAGAGAAGAGATTGAGGAATGCCTCGATTCGCGACTCGAGGTACTCGGGCGTTCGCTCGCTCTGGATGATGAACCTGAATCCGTAGGTGGTCGAGAAGCTTCGGACTCCACTGAAGACGACATACCCCAGTTGCTCCTTGGTTCGGAGTTGGTCGAAAGCCGGCTCGTGGCACATCTGGTCGAGCAACATCGTCTTGGCCCGAACCAGTCTGTCGCCCTTGTCTCCGACATAGAGCCACACCTCGATGCAGTGGTTGACGTTGGCAGGGTCCTTGAGCGTCTTTTTGTAGACGTAGTTCGATCCCGGAGGAATAACCAACGAGCGGATCACAGGCCATTGGGGTCGCGGAAGGACGCGAGGCTTCAGGATGTTCTCGACCATGTCCGTAAGCTTGAGCGCATCCTCCTTGTAAAGGTTTCCGTGCACATAAGACTCGATGTGAATTTGCGAGAGCATCTGCTTCTTGAACTGCCGCACGTCCTCGGCGGTGACACTGGGGAGCTCGGCCAAGTACTCCTCCACAACGAAGTCACGCTCCGAGTTAAGCCACGTCGTGTAGTCAGACACTTGGCTGAACGGTTGCTGAAGCTCCCAATTGTTGTAGCCGCGATTGAGGCGCTCCTTGATGATGTCGAACCTCTCATCCCTGATTTTGAGGTCCCGGATCGTGATCAAAACCTGCTCCAGAAGGACAGCCAGCTTGTCATTGTATCCGCTGAGGTCGAGGAAGAGGCCGCGGGCGTCGAGCGAGACACTGTACTGCAGGCCTGCCAGCTCCGCATCGTACGAGTAGGCCTCCAACGCGTCGCGAACCAAGTCGGTAAAAAACCTTGCCTTGACGGCGTTCTCCGCGGTCGCGTAGATGTTGGGGTTTCTGCAGCTGATGACGAGATTGGCTTTGGGCACCCAGAACGTGTCATCCTTTTTGAACCACGTCCGAGCGAGGCTGTCGTTTCGGACGACACGCGGGGACAAAGCCGGCTCCTTGATATCCTTCTTCTCGACCTCGAGCTTGGTGGGAATGAAATTGTTCTTGTGAGGGAGTTGGAGCTCTTTGAGTCGCTCCGAAGCCGAGCTCGAGACGGCCTTCTTGATCTCGGCCATGAAGTCTTCGGGGATCTTCTCGTGGCGATATTCAGTGCCGTACCACTTCTCCTTCTGATTCCAGTCGCCAGGGAACTTCTGTGACACAATCGTCATTCTGAAGTTGTCTGGTCTCAAGCACGCCAGACCCTTTTCGATCAGCCCGGAGTCGAACTTTCTCAACCGGCTGTATCCGCTGAGAAGCCACTCCCGGGGGAGGGGCTTCTGCATGACGGAGCTGATCTTGCTCGTGAATCGACTCGCAGGGGTCTTTTGCTTGAATTTGAAGTCGACGTCGGCCATGCCCTTCTGCTCGTCAAAGATCCATTCCTGCGGCGGCGCTTCCCGGAGAAGCGCAACGTACTGGAAGAAGACCTTGACAATTTCCTTGTAGTTCTTGAGACCCTGTGGTGTGTACGTCAGCATCGGAGGCGGGGGGGGGGGGGGGGCATTTCATAACCGACTCACCTCCTCAGTCAGACGAATCTGACAATCAAAGATGCCAGGGGAGCCCGGGCAGACCGGGTAAGCACCAGCACTCAGTCCGTTTGCCCACCCTTTCTCCTTCACGTAGGCCATGATGCTACCGGGACCCTCGTGGCCGATCAAGTGGCTCACGTATCTGCTGGGCTGAGACTCGTACATGTTTTCCTCGTCCAGGAAGGGAAAGAAGAGATTCAGCTCGCGCGAATCCATGACTGGTTTGGCAAAGACCTGTACGCCGAGCTCGCTTTCTCGGAAGGGCACTTCGTCCTCCCACCGGTTTGGCGGCAGATCCTTGTTGGGCACTGCAGAGAAGAACTCAGCGACCCATTGCTCAAGGACGTCCAAAGACTCCCGTCCCAGGACGACCAGCTTCATGCGATTTGCCGAGTAATGCTTTTCGTGAAATTCCATGAACTTTGCGCGCACGTTAATGCCCTTGGACTCTGGTAGGGCCTTGAGAACCTCCAGGTTGCCAGTCGAGAAGTGGCAAAATGGGTGCTTCGGGTTGGACAGAGACTTTTCCAGCTGATGAAGCCTCCATTGATCGTTCTGCAGGTTCTTCTTGTTCTCCGAGTCTACGGCGCGCAGCTCGCGATCCAAAGTTGACTCGAGGAACAGAGGCTCGATGAAGAATTGTGCAAAGCGATCGAGGGCACCCTTGAATGGTGAAGGGTTCTCGGCTGTGGGTTCTTGGTCGTCGGCAGGCTTCGCAGAGACGTCAAAGAAGTAGTTGGTCGAGGTCGCGCCAGTATAGGCGTTGGAGCTGCCTGAATTGTTGGAGAGGTACTGTGAGTATTCGTTCTCAATGGGGAACTTTTTGGTGCCCATGAACAGCAGCTACGCATGGACGTGTTAGCAGAGTGCGGGCAAGCAGCAAGCAAGCAAGCAAGCAAACGGGGGGTGATTCCGCTGTGGAGGGCCTCCGTACGTGTTCGACAGCGTGGGCCATGCCTGGCATGTCCTCCTCGTCGCTAAAGTTTCCGACATTGCAATCCAGGGCGGCGCTGGCCTTGTCCGTCTCCGGGTCGTGTACAAGCAAGGCTTCGAGCTTGTTGGACAGTCTCACAACGCGATAGGTGCGATCATCGAGGGAGGGGGTCTCGAGCTGGTCCGTCACCCGCTCGACGGGGGGTTTGGGGGCTATCGGCTCGCGGTGATGCCCGGCGGCAGCGGTATCGGTGTCGGGCATGTCGAGGGTCGGTTTGCCGAGGCGTGTGGCAAACAGCACTTGAGCTGCTGTGGAATTGATTCAGAGACAAAAAGTCTTGACGATGGCGTATTCGAAAAAAGAAAAGAAGAAGAAGAAAGTTCGAGCGTGCGTACGTACGGCACCAGACTGCAGCAAAGACGGGTTGGTAAATGGGATGCTGGTCGGCCTGGCACGTTTGCAAGAGACAAATGTTCAGGGCGTGAGGTGGGGGACCGCCACTTTTGAAGGAAGAGAAAAAGGGACGTGGACAGCAAGATGATGTCGGGTGTGGGTTCTTGCAGGCTCTGGCTCAGGCTCAGACGGCCTAGGCTCAGGCTGTTCAGTGTCAGTTGGTTGACAAGGGTCAGGCCTGGGTTGGTTGTGGATGGGACGAGATGAACGCAGTGGAAGCAGAGACGCAGCAGTAGATGTAGCGAATGCAGATCGGCGGCAGGCCGTGTCGTGTAGTATAGTGTCGTGCAGTGCAGTGTGCATATGACTGAATAACAGCAGAGCAACTCGACAACGTCTTGCAAGCAAGCAAGCAAGCAAACGGGTGACGGCGAGGGAGGGGGTTTAGATACCTACGAGCGCTCGCACAATAGGTATGTACCTTAGGTACCTGCCTGTGTAGTGCTTACCTAGTCCGTACCTAGTAGATAGGTCGGTTACAGGCGGCTGTGGTGTATGTCATGTTGGGATGTAAGTCAACCGCGTTCCGCGGTAGTAGGTAGTGGGCGAGCAAAGGTGGGAGAGAGAGATGCTGAGGTATTGCTTTCTTTTCCCCTGTGGCGTGGCTGCTGTAGATGTAATGCGATGTACTTAGGTAGGTAGGAAGCTTTAAAGGAGCGGAAGGCATTGGTGCAACAAGAAAAGATGCTTGCGCTGGAGCCAGAGAGGAGGAGTACATAGAGAGGGGTGAGACTGGAGAGGTGCAGAAGGAGGTAACAGCGATGACACACACACACTACACTATACTCACACACCCGAATGATATTTCTAATGAACTGACTGACCAGACTACCTACACTGGGTAGGTACCCCTGAGGTACACCACATACCCAGGTACGTAGGTAGGTAGGTACGCAATATAAGTGGTAAGCAGGTAGGAACCTGCTGGGGGGAGGGCCCTAGATGGGGACCCCTTGGAGCTGAACCTCTACACCGGGCAGGGTACACTATTTGTTTGTATAGGCACTACTACCGCGGTGTAGGTACAATGTGCATACGCCAGGTACTGCCTATTTGTGTTTCCATCAAGGTACCCGCCACCTTAGATGTCGCAAAACCGACCGCAAACCCGTCATTGACAAGATTTGTTGAAGAAATATCTCCCTCCCCTCCCAAAAGAGACGAGGTACATAGTGTACATACATACCTTTGGGGGCCCTCCCTGCCGGACGAGGCGAATGGCAGCAGGAGGGGGCAAGCCCGGGGGGAGGAAAGGACGAGCGTAGCGTTATACTGCGGCAGGCGCGCTGCATCATCGTGGACTACCTGATCTGTACAGTCGCTTCTTCGTGCACGCCTTCACCACGAGCGCGACAGCCCAGAATATTTCGTAGCACCGGCACCGCTGAAAGACCACTTGACCACACGGCACGTCTCCTCACCCTCGGAAATGGACACAAAGGGTCCGTGCGAAGCTGTGGGGATGCAAGGCGACGCTACGGCTGTGACACCCAAGGGGGGTACCGGCTAGATGGACTCTTCGAAAGATGGACGAAAGCGGATAGGCTGGCCGCTGATCGTTGGAACACCGCCCGGGATCCCCATGTCGCAGAGAACTGCCTGCTCGTATGTATGTATGTACAGGTATGTAGTGCAAGAAGCTACCTAACTCACCGACAACAAGCTGTCTGGTCGGTCAATGGGCTTCAGTCTCCGCAGCCGCACTCTGCCTGCTGGCGCACCACCTTGTCAACACTCTACACGCCGTCATGCTGAAGAGGTGGGGGCAGGCGGCCTCGGGAGGAGGAAGAGGAGAAGGACACGGCCAGAAAGAAACCGAGGATTCGGAAGGGAGAAAGGGGGAGAAGACTGGGTACTTGCCAAAGAAATAGCTTCCAACTTGGTCGAGGAGCTATATCTGGAAGAGGGGCCGCTGCTGGCCACGGTGTGTACCGGATCAATGCTGGCACCCCGAGGCTTCTTTGCCAGGCCGACGGCGTCTGGTAGGCAGGGAGACGAGAACAAGGTGCGACAGCCGGATCCTGTGGGTTTTTAAATCCCCCAATACTAGCGCGTTGGCACTATTGCGCCCCGTCCGGTGCACACATCCCAGTCATGTGTCCGCCTGATGAAATGCGGAAAAGACGGGTGTTGATGACGGCGACCTTGACTCTCCGAGACGCCCAAGGAGTACTCGTAGTGCTCTGCTCTCGACCGCAAGTGTCTGGCGCAGATTGGAATGCTCTCCAGCCAGGGCCCATCATCGCCTAGGTAACGGAAACGCCCTGCTCGGCGCCCTCGTCGTGCTGCGCCAGCATGACGCCAGCGTTCTTTCCGATATAACGAGGCAAGTAGACAAGGCCACCCGTAATCAGTTCACCGTTGGTACCTGACGTATCGTGCGTTTGTGCGCGAGCGTGCGTTGAGCGGTTATCGATCAGTTGTTGATTTGCATTCTGCCATCCATCCACTGGCTCATGGCACGAGGCTCAGAACCCGAGTGAGATGGGGGAGAAATTCATGTAGAATGAAGGCCAGGCAGCTGTCTAGTGTAAATGAGCTGTTCTCGAGTAGGGATGTCCGCCTTGGAAGCCTCATCGATCCATCCTTCCCAGGGGAAAGGCCCTTGTCGTCGCTGGGGTGCCCCAACCAGAAGAACTCCACGTGGGAAAACAGCGCGCTTGCCTGGGGGTCGGGAAACGAGGCACGGTGGTTCAGGACGAGACGGGGAGCTGGCTTACGCTAGACGGAAAGATGTAGAGAAGCTTGTGCCGTCGGTCAGGCAGGGCCTAGGGGCTAAACAATCCGCTCTTAATGCCATAGGTTAATAGTTGTTTATGAGAGCCTCGCAACAGCACACCGTCGGTATCCACACACGGTCCACATGCAACGTGTTGATGGATACTTGACTGTCAAGCCGCGGGTCGGGAACGACATGTCGCGCCTTGACCGGCAAAGCGATTGGGGGCTCGATTCGAATCGGCGCCTTTTCTCCCCCCGTCACGCCTGGTTCTAATCAAATGACAACAACAGGATCTGTCGGGATGTGCGAGGTTGGGCGCGGAGCGACGGGAGGGGACCGGACGCCGGCAGGGGTTCCATTAAGGGTGCCGCCGCGTGCGACGACGGGACAGGGGTCTGTCGGTTGGTCTCTCTGTTTTGTTTCTTTTTTTTTCCTTTGCCAGAAACAGGTCTTCCTCGCCTCGTTGTTCGGGGGAAAGCTTATTCCCGTTTACTTTTTATCGGCCTGTAGTTCGTTGATGGACTAGGTATGCTTGATTCAACATGGCGACCGGCCCATGGTACGGCAGCGAGCGGCTCAGTTCGGGCTGGCCCGCCGTCTTTGGAAATGCCCCTGACAATCAATACTCTCCCGCCCCGCGTTGATTTGCGTTCCCAGCTCCTCGGGTGCCTGTCATTCGACCATGGACCGCCAGGCCGTGGGCAAGTCGCTGCTGCAATACATAAGAGACGTAGCGGTCCCAAGAATGTAAACCAACCCGTACGGTGGTGCGATTCGGAGGCCCTCCAGGGCAGGAAAGATGATACCGGGTCCTCAGTCACCCGGGTTGGCTCTGTTGAACGGTAAGAAACGATGGCGTCGGAGGCGGTGACAAAGGGAACTTTTCAAATGTTGCAGTTTCGCGTCTGCCGCCCAGTGCGAAGATATTACCAGACATGGTGGGGGGCCCTTGTCAATGTCCTTCCCGGCAATCTGGTTGCGTGTTTATTTGGGTTTCCAGGGCCTGCATCACCATTGTCGAACCCCAAACAAGCTCGGACTTGGCCACCTGGCACCTCAGCATGATGTCGGCCGGGAGTTGCATAGGAAGAAGGAGGATTGAAGATGTACTTTTTCCCGCCTTCTCGTGCTGCTAGTATTCATACTGCTGTGCTGTGACGTGCTGTGCGACTGGGCCGTTGTGTCGCTGTTCTCATTGGATGAGTCTAACCTGACAACAAACACTATATGCATATGCTTCCTATTAGCTAGTGTCGACAGCCATCGATTGGCGAAGGACAGGTTGCTGGGCATTTCAATGCCCATAGCTACGTCCTGCTTTGATTACCCAGATAGGTACCGGACCAGCACAAAACGTTTCTGCTAATTTAGCACTGCCGGCTGCTGAAATTTTTAGTTAATCGTGCAATCCCCCAACGAGGCCACCCTCTGCGGGCGGCCACTCAGCGGTGATGCGGCCGGCGGGATGCTATCCGTTTTCCCCTGCGGCTCCGATCTCCTCACTATCCGGTTTCAGACAGGTCAAGTGAGTACATTTCACCTACACCGACGGATGCCTAGATACGAGAGCCTCCATTCCACGAGTTGACAATGAAGCTCACGTCTGCTCCCCAACACGCCTTCGTCTAGATGCAACATGGAGTGAGACGATCCTGCCACTGCTGCAACCTCGACACGACAGACCAATGCAACCATGGCCCGCTCTCGATCGATCCTGTGACTTCCCGTCACATTTATGATGACAAAGCCTAAAAGTCGTTCTATTGCCGGTTGCATTGTTTGGCTGTTGAAAGGAAGGCGACAAAATGAGGAAAGCTCAGTTGTTGAGTCGGCCGTTTCCTCCACCATCCAAGGATTCTAGTCATCAGCTTCGTCGGGGCAGGCGAGTCATATCCAGCTGCAAGGCAGTTTACAACTCCTTTTCTTGAACCCACCGCAGGCGGCCAGATCGCTCGCCAACTGCTGATCGCCCATGTACAAACGGCTTGCTTGTTGTCTAGTTGCTGCTGCTGCTGCTGCTGCTGCTGCTGCTCCTCTCCTCATATCCGATGCGAGTCCCTCTCCGGACCCCTCTGCATCTCGGCGACAACGCCCTGCGCTACCCTCAATAGGGTTAGCAAAGCCGTCCCTTGTCTGCCATGAGCATTATGCGCATCCATTCCTCAAGTGCCCGACCAGGATGCCGCATTCTCTAGCAGTTCTCTCCTCACCACACTTGCATCGTCTTTTGTGCGGGAAACGAAAGTGTAGGTAGATCCGTCAGCACGCTGGCAAGTGCCAGGAGAGAGAAAAACGCCTGCCGAGCCACGCAAACACCATGGACCCGGTTAAAGTTTCGGGTAACCCACTGGTCCACGTTCGGGGCCGGTTCCGGTAAATACTGACTCGGGGGTAATATCGGATGCCCATCCGAGTCTGATAGCCCGGACTCAAAATCCGTATTCCTGCGGTTGCTTGAAGGAAAGCTGTAATGTCGTGCCCGAGAGAGCGGCGTGGGCGAAAGTCGTATGGCAGAAGCACGGCATATAGTCGCACCGATCAAGGGAGGCTTCGGCGGTCCCGCATCTCCCATCAACAATATTCAATCTCCCTTTGGACGGTATTTAACGGCATTCGTTTTCTTCGGCTGCACTACCGAGAACACGAATAACCAAACTGCCGATGCAAACCCATGGCGCCCCAGCATCACTTATCCATGCCACAGCAGACCCTTCGAACCCCCGCTTTTCTGGCCGCTATCTGTCACCCGGCCTGTTCAGCTGCACAAATCACTCCCTGTAAAAGTAACACAGGTCAAAACACGATACGGCAGATCGCTGACAAATTCGCCGACAAAGCAATGAAAACCAGCACTTCCTGAGGCCAGACGGGCTGCAGGATCGGCGAGAGGGGACATTACGGCTTCGTATGCAAAAAGCCTCAAGTCGCAGACCATGCTTGTTATGTGTGTGATTTATACCATGCAACACTCCAAGATGGGGGCTCAGACCCTTGGAGTTTCCGCTCGGCGCCGCCCAGCGGTACTAAAAAGGCCGCATTCAAGGTTTAAGGGACCGACGATTCATACTCGCACCAAAGACATTCGGCATACATTAGATCCCCGTCGAGATGTGGAAAACGTGTCGACAGGGTTAATAGCGTTGCTAGCTTCACTATCGGCAATTATTGCCGGTTCGTTGGACGCACGTTACAGCCCAAACTCCACTTATAGAACGGGTGACACGATAGGATGCTATGTATCGCCGCAGTAGGGTACGGCCCGACGCTCGTACCTGGGCAGAATGGCTACTGAACACGCTTCAGAAGTAAAGACCTTCGTGGCGCTGGCAGTGTAATCCAACACTTCCGCGTTTGTTCCGGCTTGACATTGAACGAGGGAGCGTCGTGGCGGCGATTCAGGCCTTGTTTGAGACATCCCACCTCTGCAGCTTTGCCGCGTTGTAATCCCTCGGGCCATGGTTGCGACCCAACCTGTATGGATTGAAACGCCGTGGGGAAGGACTCCAGTCAGCACCCGGCTCGTCATTCAGCGGAGCCAACTTCCAAAATAACATGAAGAGTCGTGAGAGGTAACGTGTCCGTGTTTCATTAAAATTGCTGGTTCGCGGCAGGCTAGTCGTGGCTGACAATGCAGGAAATGCATGTCTATGCCGTATCGAACTGCCATATGTTCAACGAAGTTTTGTCGTCGATCCCTCATGGCACTCCCTCCATCGTATGTTGCATTACAAAGCCGGCGAGAGAAGCCGTTTCTGACGTTGGTTTAGTCTGGCAAATAAGAGCTTGGAGGGCCGTTGGTACGTGAACTCGAGCGAGCATGGCATGTTGAAAGGCAGCAAGCAATGCGCTCCGCAAAATCATGGGTTTACCGTGATTTCCCAAAAGACTTCCGATGACCATCTCCTTTCCGTTGACCAGGGCAATCTGCGGCCTTGTGCCCTGGCTTGCCGCAGTTGTGGCAATTGAAGGGAGCATTTGGTTTTCCCGCTCCAGAGATGCCGCTAGCACCGCCAGAGATAGATGCCAGCTTGTTCAGCTTCACTTCTTTCTTCTTCCGCTTCTCTCGAAACTCTCTAGCCTTCATTGACTCTGTTGACTTTTTGGGCTGCAGGTTGACCCTTATGCGGCCTTGGCCGCCGGATGATAGGCCTTTGACGGGCTTGGCAGGCTTCGGCGTCGACTCTTCGTCGCCAGAGGATGACTCGGCATCATCCTCGTCGCTGGACTCCTCAGAGTCATCCGAGTCACTGAGACCGCTCGAGTCACTGGAATCGTTCTCGACATTCGGCGTGCTTTCAGTCTCGGTCTTCCGTTCGGATGATTAGCCACAGTGCATACAACACCTCGACCGCACAGGCTTACCTTTGTCGCCTTCTTTTTGCTGCTGCCGACCTTCTTCCTGCCGACCTGGGCTACAGGCTTGGGTACGTCTTCTCCCTCGGCACCATCAATGTCGGCATAGCCAACATATACAATGTTTGGCGCCGCCGCCGCAGCCTCAGTCTCGGCAGGCTTGCCCCAGTCACCATCCAGCACCCAGTGCGTGTCTGCCAGCTCGGCCCTAGAGGCCTCCAGCGCCGACAAGCGCGTAGCTTCTTGCTGCTTCATCGCCGCCTGGACAGCCGCTTGGTCGAAGGAGTGAAAATCGCCAGAAAGAGGAGAGTTCTGGAACTTGCGGCGCTTTGACGAGGGCTCTTCTGGAGATGATTCTGGTGCAGACCCGGAGTTGGCGGCCCTTTGCATGAATTTCATCGTCAACAGACGAGAAGAGATGCCCCTGCTGGGAGGGGTCTCTGGAGCCATGTTTATGGTTGGTGGCATCGTAGCGACTACGGCTTGATCCAGGCTATATGATATTAGTTGTTCTTTGATCCGAATTCTAGACTTTGGATATCAGTTGTAGACGATAACGATGTGCAGGAGCCTGGAAGAGCGCGTGTCAAGGCTACGTCAGAGGTGAGAAGGGTCTGCTTGGATGGAAATGTGAGAGCAGCCAAAAATCTAGAATTCTGCCGTCCAAGGTGCAAAGTGCGCGCTCACCGCTCAGACTACACTACACTAGTGGCACTATGGTCCGTGCACAGATACCGCTTGCAGTCACTAGGAGGACGCTGGGTACGTACCTGCCTACCACACACAATGAGCGAGCAGGTGTGGCCTACACGCGGAGCCAGTTTTCCAGAAAACCGTCCTCGTGTGTTCCTTCTGTATACAGGTAGGTAACTACCCAGCCAGGTAGGTACCTGAATTGAAGTAGGCATTACTATCCGGCGGCTCTTTGTAACGAACACCTTTTCCGACTGCTTCGGTAGGGAGAATTCGCTCCCTCTACGCAGAAGTGCTTTTTTCGTTGCGGCTGTCCTCAAAATTATCTTCAAGCATCTTGCCCCTGCCAGTTCACAACCAAACTTAGGTACGATACAGGTTCGCTTGTCCGTATTCCACGTCGTTTAATTGCCTAGCCCCATTGAAATGCGGACTACGGACTTTCTGTCCTCCAATAATGGGCCACGCCCTGGAGCGACCTGCTTACCTACTTCAGTAGGCTACCTACCAAACCAAAGGCCATTGTGGTTATGCCTCGGGCTTTCTCCGGGAGGCAGAAGGGCAGCGACCTGTCGCCGGCGGCGGCGACTCATCCATGCCGCGGACACTGCTCCGCTTCCGCCATCCATGAGATCATGGGGTTCCCCAGTCCCTGTCCCGCATTCTCTTTTTCGCAGCGAGTCATTGATATCGTCCGTATGTAATTTCAGTTGTAAAGAGACTGCGCAAACATGCCAGATCTCCCATTACATGACTTCGTTAGCTCACTAAGAGCGCTGTCGCCCCGTCACCGGAGGGTCCACCGCTCGTCGGGCGGCCAAGGCCGCTCCAATGAGAACTCGGCCCGCGTTTGTGTATCGGCAACCCCCTCTTTTCCGGGGCCCTATCTCCAGGTCTCAACAACGCTGCAACTTACCGTCAGATGATAGCGGAACTTTTGCAGGTCAGGCTGGGGTTGGGAGATAGGCGATCCTGATTAATGTGGGATGTGAGGACTCCGGGCCGGGTGTGTCTTATCTACAAAACACATTCCGGGCCCGGAGTGCGATAAATGTATTGTACGGATATATAGACCTGTATTGGTAGCTTCGCCCACGACCCCGGGTGCGACAGTCCTTTGCATGACCGCTGTTAAGCACTTGGAGTCCGCAAAGAAGTGTAAGACGACATGAATTTTGGCAACCTTGCCTTCGCGGCACGCCATGAGCGGACGCCAGAGGAGAAGAAACTTGTCCGAAGGTTAGCTTCTCTCACGCACTGTGTTGCATTGAGTAATTTTTAACGCCTTCAAGGTTGGACATCTTCTTGATGACATTCGGGTGTGTTTCCCAGGGTAAGTCTTGATCCTGCATTTGTGACTGGCGTTGGGCTAAATCAGTCTGCAGTTATCAAGTGTAAGTAACGTCGCAATAAAAAGGGAAAGTCCAGCCAGTTGACAGCACCGTCAAGACCTTGATCAAACGAACATCAACAATGCCTACGTCTCCGGCATGAAAGAGGACCTCAATCTTTATGGGAACGAGTTGAACTAGTTCGTCATACCCTACAACAAACCCTCGGGGTTCCGGCGCTAATCCAAACTCTTCATCCCAGCTTCACGACGTACTTCAATGTCGCGTACTGCATCATGCTCATCCCCTCTCAAATCATTCTGACCTACGTACGCCCGAGTTATTGGCTATCTGGTCTCGAAGTCTGCTGGGGCATCATCACGGGCATGTTCGCTCTCGTCAAGAACGCGCAACAGGTCTACGTGCTCCGCGTCCTCGTCGGTCTCTGCGAGAGCAGCGCTTGGCCGGGTATGATGACGTTGTTGATGTACTGGTACACCCCTTCGGAGCTCGCTAAGCGCATGGGGTTCTACCACTCGTGCCAAGCTGTCGGGTCGATGATGTCGGGTGCTTTACAGGTTGCGATTCGGAGCTCCATGCATGGATTACACGGTATAACACAACTTCTCTCCACGTCAAGAGCTATCGAGAATTTGTTACTAACACTGGAAATGAAGGACTGCCCGGCTGGCGCTGGTTGTTCATCGTCAATGCAATAATGACGGTTGCCGTCGGTGCTTTGGGTTTCGTGTTACTGCCCGACACCCCTAACAACCCCAACCCGCGAGCGTTCTGGTTCAAGGAGGGACACGCCCGGCTTGCTATGGAGCGACTGGAACGCCACGGCAAGGCAGAGCCAAAGAAGATGACCTGGGCCGCTGCGAAGTACGACGACCCATTCCTGACCGAGACGGCAAGGCTAACTGGCAACAGGCGCGCATTCAAGAGTTGGGTCATATATTTCATTCCTATCTTGTACATCGCCACTGTCCTCGAGTCGTACGGCAACAACTACTTTGGCTTGTTTTTGAAGAGCTTGAAGAACCCCGATGGAAGTCCCAGATGGTCGACTTCGGAGGTAAATGCCATCCCTATCGGTGGAAGTGCGATCAATGTGGTCTTCGGTAAGTCTGCCACTGTCAAGGAACCGGAAAAGCAAGCGAACTGACGCCCGTCGTTAGTCTGGATCTGGGCCATTCTATCCGATCTCTTCATGACGCGATGGACTTTGATCGTCGCCCAAGGTAAGCACTCCCGAGCTCAAATCGACCAAGGACCACGTACCTAATTCCTGCAATAGCCGTGATTGGCATCGCCGTCTGCATCGCCATGAGCGTCTGGTCGGCACACCCCGCCACAACACCTCTCGGTGTGGCATACGCATCCAACTTCATCCTGTTTACAGCGATGGGAACGGCTCCGTTGATTTTTGCATGGCTGGCCGACATCCTGCCGCATGACCCCGAGGCAAGGACACTGATCGTCGGTGTGTCCATTGCGGGCTACTACGCAATCTCGGCTTGGTCTCAAGTTCTGGTCTGGCCGGCAGTCCAGGCCCCCTATTGTGAGTTTCCGGCCCTCGCAGGTTTCAATGCGCCCAGAAGCTCACTGTGTATAGACAAATACGCGTGGCAATCAGCCATTGCCATCGGCATCCTCGTCATCGTCATGACGTGTGTGCTTCGCTATATTGATGCCAAGTATCTAGAGTGCGTCGCTTTCTTTGGTTCGTGTTGAAAGATCCATCTGCTGACCATTTATGTAGACCGAAGAGGAAGATATACCGAACCACGATAATCGAAACGGCGTCCAAAGATGACGACGAGCCGGCAGAAACCGCCCAAGATGTTGCCGATCGAAAGGTGAAGTCGGCGGCGATAGTGCCGGAGGTCTGAGCTATTGATGCTCGAGAACAAATGCGGGCAGTGTAGACAACATGAGAGTCTTGTTTTGCAAACATCGTTGAGGACATAGTTGAGCATATCTCGACAGTCCTTGTGCGGACCTTTAAGTGAACAATGGGTAACCGGTGAAGAGTCCCACCCCTTCAAGCCGACACACCGACTAGACGGCCGCCGTAGGCGAGCACTTTTCTACTGCCAGTGATAAATGCAAACCGTAATGGAGGCTTTGGCTGAAGCCGTTACCAAGATACAGATAACAAGATCGACCAGAATTCAGTGCGTTAATGCTTGAAATGTGTGGTTCATGTCTCGTGACAGCTTCCACATGGGCCATTAATTCAAGAGCACACCTACCATTGCAGCAGTCACGACAAGCAGTTAAGCAGACACCCATCTACGGATAGGTACCTCATAGTATAGGTACCCAGGGCCGCTGAATTAGCGGGTTGAAATCCGGCACGTTGTGGCCCGTGCACATGGTGGATCCGGACTCGGCCAACGGGGCATCAGTTCTTCCCAGCGAATGACAGCAGATGTAATCAATTGCTTCAGAACACCAAGCTTCACAGTACCGACCTCTCTGGCGAGCCAGACGAAACCCCCTTCGAACGAACCCAATTGAGCCAGCACCATGTTGTCGGCATCCAGACGAGCGACGAGTGCCTTGTCGCGGCAGCTCCGCGTTGCCTCGAGACCCTTTTCCGTGTCGACGACGGCCCGCACCACCGAGAGACCCGCCGTCGTCGAGAAGAGCGAGGCGGCGACCCCCCAGGTGGCCGACAACACCGTCCCCGAGAAGATCGGCCAGGCACCCAACCGAGCCGTGGTCTGGTCGCGCAGCCAGAAGCCCCGCGCTGAGGCCATGACTGGCCCCCGATTCGAGCAGACCGACTTCTCCCTCCAGGTGAGCCCGCCATGGGGCACTTGACCACCGATATGGCCAGGCGGATTGGGACTGACCCTCATGGATTGCAGCCCCAACCCTACGCAGCGATCGAACTCATTCACCAGGAGCCTGTGCGGTGGACTCACGACCGCGTCGTCGCATGCGACGGCGGCGGCGGTCCTGCCGGTCACCCTAGAATCTTCATCAACACGGACAAGCCGGAGATCTGCAGCTGCAACTACTGCGGTCTTCCCTTTGTATGTTTCACCGCGATCCATGGGCTAGGCTTGCAACGCCCGCAGGCGCGAGCGCGTCACCCACTTGAGCACGAGCTGACAGATGGATCAGGCCAACGAGCACCACCGCAAGCACCTCGAGTCCCTTCCCCAGACCTCTTACCCTCTGGCATAAAGGTCCAGCTGTGCCGGTGCACGGGGTAGTAAGCGATGGCAGCGTGGGGATGAAAGATAGAGTCACCCTAGGCTCTATAGCGGGCTCGTGATGTTGTGTGTATATAGCAGGATCAGTGCTTCGGATAACCATGTTTACATTTCAAACCGATGATAGCCTGAGCGATGTCGGCCCACCGACATGACTAACTATGTTAAGGCTCCTCTCCCGGGAGCCGGTCGCCAAATCGTGCTACGAGCTGCCTGCTTCAGCCGCTGAAGAGACCTATGTCTGCGGAATCAGCAATCCAGAATCAGGGTACGTATAGAGGTGGGCAGCCTCTCGTAGGACCTGGCCATGGATTCCAGAACCGGTAGCTGGGATACCATTGTCCATGCGGTCGGAATCTTAGCCCATGTCCGATCATGGTGCATTGCCTTGCTCTACCTCTAACACGACGCTGGCCACTTAGCGGGCTTATTGTAGCGCCTCGCTACGCGATACAGTTGTGCTTGAATCAATGTTGGTTATTCGTGATTTTACACGCAAACAGCAGGGAATTTCTGCACATTTAACATATCTTGTCGAAACTCCACATGGTGAAGCCTTCGCATGCTCAAGGTTGCCGTACGCGCAGGTGTTCTGCGTGGCTCATAAAAAAATAAAAAAGCGCCCTGTTTTCGCAATTCATCTGACCTCACTCTACTACCTATCGAACCTGCCCCACCAGATTCGACCGCCCGCATCATTTTCACCTCCCAGCGCCTGTCAAACATGCCCTCGACACCAACACATAACCGCCAACAAACCTCGCAGACGACCACCCTCCTCGTCCTCGGCTTCATCATCATCTGCCTCTTTCCAAACTTGTTTAACTTCCTTTGGCACCTCCCCCTCACGCTCCTAGGATACGCATTCTCCGGCGCTTCGACGGTGACCCCACGTCATAGCCCCCCACCAAAGTCAGCCTCCGCCACCATGACGGGCTCCTGGTTCCAGAAGCAGTTCACCCTGCCCGCACGCTCGCGCGGCTCGTACCTCATCACCGACGACGTCCTCGGCGCGCTCCCCGAGCTCAAGAACTACAAGGTCGGCATCCTACACCTGTTTGTGCAGCATACGAGCTGCGCTCTCAGCCTCAACGAGAACTGGGACAGCGATGTCCGAGAAGGTTCGAGCTAGATTACCCATAGAGAAGCCAGAACATGCACTGAACGATGAGTTAGACATGAGCGATGCGCTGGACCGCATTGCCCCGGAGGCCGGCCCCAAGGGCCAGGAGCTGTACCGCCACAGCGCCGAGGGCCCCGATGACATGCCTGTGAGTGCCACGTCTCTTCTAGCCCGGTGTGTCCCCGGTGTGTCCGCGGCGGCTAACGTGATGTAGGCGCACATCAAGAGCGCTCTCATCGGCGCAAGCGTGACCATCCCGATCAAGGATGGCAAGCTGGTAAGTGGAGCAGGACACCCCCCCCCCCCCCCCGAAATAACAACGCGGCTCACTTGTGTTACAGGCGACGGGAACATGGCAGGGAATTTGGTACCTAGAGTTCAGAGCCAGCAAGCACCAGCGCCGGGTCGTGGCCACCATCCAGGGACAGCCCAAAGCATAGGTTCCAGCAGACAGATGCAGTTACAATGGCAATCACCTATTCCGTTTCAAAATGAGGATACCAGTCTAGGTGGTATATAGTCAAACCTATTGTACAGCCACCGGTCTACTATGGCACTTTTTGACCTACGCCGAACGCCTCGCCCGAGCCTTTCCGTGAGATGCCCACCACCCCTTTCCTGTTTAACAGTCGTGGGTTTACTGCTCCCCATTGTCGTCCTCCTTGGCCTCCTGCATATCCGTGTCGTCGCCGCTGGCCAAAACCTTTGTCCTGGGCACATACCCCTCTGGCGCGCTGGAGCCGGGCGTGGCAGCGACGATGTTACCGTTCTCGTCGACAAACTCAAAGTTGTACCTGCTGAGCAGGTGGGGGATCGCCGAAAGCTGGGGACCGTATCTGGCGGTGTTGTCGTAGAGCTCGAAGAGAGGAACGGCGAGGAGCTTCATA
Organism: Colletotrichum somersetense; assembly: GCA_030867255.1. Taxonomy (NCBI): domain Eukaryota; kingdom Fungi; phylum Ascomycota; class Sordariomycetes; order Glomerellales; family Glomerellaceae; genus Colletotrichum; species Colletotrichum somersetense. The sequence continues at coordinate 40,532 of MU843645.1, read as the reverse complement.
TTCTTCGGCACGCTGAGCACTTCTGTTGTTCGGGAAAGTGACGGAAGGTTAGCAAATAGGTTTCCAAAGCTGCGTCTTGCTTGGCGGCGGCGGCGGCGGCGGCGCGCCATGTCGGGAATACGTACTGCTCTTGGGCAACTGGATGAAATACAGCTTCTTACACTCCTTGGGCCTGGTGACGTGCGCTGGCACAAAGGGGTACATGAAGGTCTCGAAGTTGGGCCTCCACCACTGCGCCAGGCAGTCGCCAACCTGCCAATCAGCGGGCTCCTCGCCCTCGCCGATGCGGCCGACGGGGGCGAGCCTCTCGTCCAGGCGCGACTTGAAGCCCTCGACCTCGTCGTCCTCGGGGCGGAGGTAGTCGCCGGGCAGCTTGAAGAAGGCGTTGGCGATCTGCAGCATCAGGATGTGCGGGTGGTTGTGCTCGTGGCAGACGAGGATGCCCTCGCAGGTGCGGCGCATGCCGTGCTGGTTGTAGTGCTCCTCGAGGCGCTTCAGGCGGGCGATCACCGAGGGGTCCTCCTCGGGCTGCGTCTCCTTGACGCCGAAGGTGTAGTTAGAGAGCGGGTAGAGGCGGATCGTCTCCGGCTGGTTCGAGTTGAAGGCGAGGGGGATGATGGGCGCATGGCCCGATTGCAGCGCCGTGGTGGTGATTGTCGACATCGTTGCTGTCTTTTTTCCGTCGCGGTACGATTGCAAGGTTGCGGATGGGGTTGTTGATGCTGATAGCCGTGTCGAATTGCGGAAGGGCGCGTGTTGCAGAGGACTCGGGGGCGGGAGCTCAGGTAACGGAGGTGTCGAAGCTCCTCGATTCGACCAGGAGGCAGGGGCTGATTGGGGAAGGCGGTAACGTCTGGACCCCTGGCTGTCGGACCCACTCCACCGGCTTTCTCACCGAGGTGAGTCGCCATCGATTAGATTGACGACATCCCGACTTTGCCATACTTTTCTCAGGCGGAAGAGTGTCTACTACGTATGCTTTGTAGATTTGATACAGAAACACATAGCTGCCAAATATGCATCGATTCCCTATTGGTTTTCGTTTACTAGATGTCGTAATAGCAAGCCAGTGTAGTACACCATCTTGGAGCATTGCTTGAATTGCTGTCTGGTTACCTTTCCAACTTTGGTTCAATAGATCATCTCTCTGATATGTTTTTTCTTCAAAGTACAATATGAATTAAGTTTTTCTACTATTATTTCTCATCTCTGTATACTAAATCAGACCCGGCTATCTATAGAAGAGGAAAGAGCTAGAAAGTTTGGTTGGCTCAGAAAGGCATTCTATAATGCAAAGAATGTCAAATTTCTTGGGATACACTGAAGTGCTGCAACAATGGAAAGTTTGACTCTTCCTCTTTGAATTGCAAGAGTTTTGCCTGAACTGGAAGGAAAGGCGCAGCTAATAATTTATATAAGACGATGGATGGCAAAGACATTTGTCGGCCAAAATGCCATACCAAGACTTGTAGTATCAAATCAAATGTACCGATGAGCAAACAATATACCCAAAGTCTCGCTTGAGAACTGCTGCCTTGATAAGGCAGGAGCGCATGCTTCGGTCACCTTCCCCGGCGGAAGGTACGCCCTTCAAGACCTACCTTTCTGTCACACACCTGCCCATCCCCCCCCAGACCTACAAAAACAATCTCTTCCCGTCACCAACCTCTGAGACTGCTAGCTGAAGCTCAGAAACACCCCTCTCGGTGTGGCTATCGGTATGTGTATCACTTTTTCTGCAAAGCTGGACGCAGGAAAATACCCGACTTTTGGTCACCTGAACAATATTCTTAGAACCTGGCATTGGGTCTGAAACTGCCATTCTACTCTGGTGAGTTACTTGCATCATTTTCGACTAGTTGGGCGACCAAAGAGGCTGTTGCAGAAACTCCCTCCTCCTTATTGTTTTTTCTTCCTATCTTCACCTTCCTTCTCATCTTGGATCGCTTCATTCTCAGTTCTCATTTTCGGTGGTGATACCTTGCTATCACCTGAGTCACTCCTTTCCCCTCGTCGAAGCTCTGGTAATTGTACCCGATCAACTTAGCCCACAACGAGTCTCTCATCTTTACATCCTTTCTGCGGGTAAAGAATCCCAATCATATTTTGAGACACACTCTGCAACAGTTGTTTGCCTGACCTAGGTACTCTACTTTAACTAATGAAGCTTACTGACTTCCACTGCTCAATTTGCAGACAAACGCAAATCCGACATCTAGGTTGCATCAAAAATGGCAACAATCGAGGCAGCGAGCCCTATGTGCCTAGCTCATCAGAAGCTGGAGCAGGCAAAGAATGACAAGGATGCAGCAACTCTCAGAGATGTGAATTCCAAGACGACCGAACTGCTTGGCGACATTCACGTAGCGCTTGCTAGCATCGCCAACTTGAAGCGCGCTCATGATTGGCGGAAGTCGATTGAGAAGCTCCAGGGCGAGTACAGAATGCCCCGATTTGTCATCGGAGTTTTGGGTGATACCGGATCTGGAAAAAGCTCACTTATCAATGCGGTCCTGGATGAAGAGAGAGTCGTTCCTACCAGCTGCATGCGAGCCTGTACTGCAGTGATCACCGAGATATCGTGGAATCAGTCTGAGGATCCCGCTAAGAAGTACCGCGCAGAGATCGAGTTCATCACACAAGCCGAGTGGGCGACCGAGGTAATTGCTCTCCACCGCGACATTCTAGATGCCAACGGGGGTATTTCGTCAGACGTTCGTAATGCCGATAGCGACGCCGGCATCGCCTATGCTGTGTTGAAAGCAGTGTATCCCAAGCATACCGATGCACAGCTCAGGGACACCGATCCCGCCGTGCTTGCGAACTTCGTCAAGGTGCGAGAGGTGATTGGAAAGACGCAGATCATAGAAGAGGCAGAATGCGGTCCCTTCTACTCAAAGATTCAGTCATTCGTGGACTCGGAGGAGAAGCGCGGCAAGCCTGGTTCGGATACCTCGAACACTGCGAACACCACAGATACCGCGAACATCACACCAAAGGAGCAGAAGATGGCTTTCTGGCCTCTCATCAAGGTTGTTCGAGTATTCTTGAAGTCAGAGGTCGTATCCACTGGCGTTGTGCTTGTGGATTTGGTAAGTTTCCCAAGGCGATTATTATTTCAAACCAAGTTGCTAATACCTGCGAAGCCTGGAGGCCGCGACTCCAACGCCACTCGAGCAGCCGTTGCCGCGAAGTATGTCAAGGAATGCTCGAGACTCTGGATTGTTGCGCCCATCACTCGCGCCGTCGACGACAAAACGGCCAAGACTCTACTGGGAGATCACTTCAAGCAGCAGCTCAAGTATGATGGCGCTTATTGCAATATCACCTTCGTCTGCACCAAAGCGGACGATATTTCACTTGATGAGGCAGCCCCAAGTCTCGGCATCGAAGAGTTCATCGCCAAGGAGCAAGAACGAAAGATGCAAATGGAAACACAAATCAAAGAAAAGGAACAGGGGTTGGCCGCCCTGGAGCCTCAGAAGTCAATCATCCAGGAGAAACAACGATTCGCCAAAACAGAACTCGATACTTGGAACGGACTACGCAAGCAAGTGTCCAAAGGGCAGATGAGATACGCCCCCATTCTGTCCCCGCTGAAGAGGAAGCGTTCCCAACTCGAGACTGATAAGGAAGTCACGGCAGCCAAGAAGGTGAAGAAAGAGTGTGTATCGAGCGACATAGATGATGATACCAGCGATGAGTCGGACCATGTTGAGAGTGAAGACGACGACTGCGACGACGATCAGCCTCAGCCTCAGACTCTAGAGGAAACGCGGAAGAAACTGGATGAGCTCAAGGCCATCAAAAAAGCTTTGAAAGACGAGAAGCGCGTCCTGAGCAAACGCGTATCTCAGCTCAAGGCCGAAATCAGGGATCTCAAGGAGCAACACTCGGCCACCAAGATCAACATGAACAGGGTGTGTATTCAAGGACGTAACGCATACTCTCGGGATGCCATCAAGCACGACTTCGCCTTTGGACTCAAAGAGTACGTAATGATATTCACGCGGCGATGTGGTATTAGTTTCTAATTCAAGTGTTTCCAGGTTTGACGAGGAGCTCCTTGCGGAACAGCAACAAGATAGCACGCAACAGATACAAGGAGAAACTCCCGATTATGAGAAGATCGGAAGAGACCTGCCTGTCTTCTGCATCAGCAGTCGTGGGTACCAGCAGCTGAGAAAGCGCATGAAGAAGGACACTCGGGTTGTCGGCTTCACCTCGCTCGAGGATACGGAGGTTCCGGGTCTTCGTAATCACACCCTCCAACTGGCCGCGAGCATTCAAGCCATTCACTTCCAACATCATCTAAGCGATATCTGTCGTCTGCTGGGAGCTTTGGACCGGTTTGTTGCGGGTGATGTTGCCAACCTTAAGCTTTCGGACAAGGAGAAGCAGAAGGAGACAGAGAACCTCGAGAAGTCACTCTCAAAGCTGGGAAAGGTTCGTGGATGACCGCGAACGCGAACCCCAGAACTGCAGCTGACAGTATTACAGACGTTGGGTGAGGCCATCTCCCGATGTATGGCGGACTGCCATGCAATTGTGAAGCAACGCATTCTCAAGAAGATCGGCAGTGGTACCTGCAAGGCCGCTGAGAAGGCCCTGTCAACCGCCGAAGGCTGGGGTGCCAAATACGATGCTGGAGGTCTCCGCTACATGACCTACAAGGCAACCTGTCGACGTCTGTAAGTCCCACGATACATAACACTCATGATATATCAGAATGTGGCTAATCAACTACAGGGGAGTATTCAAAGGTTCAACGGGGCCTCGCGACTTCAACGAGGGCAAGTATATTCTTTAAGGCAAGGAACCGAATGTCGCTAATACTCGTTCAGATCTCCTGAAACCGCTGAAGAACCACACCGCGTATGATTGGGACTTGACGTTCCGCAGTCGTCTTCCAGAGAAGTTGACGACTCTCGCAGCCTCTATGAAACAGCTAATCGATGGCTTCCATAAGCAGATGAGAGACCGCAAATTTCTTGTCGAGAACAAGGGACTTGTCAACGAGATACTCATGAAGCTTCTGACTGCGCAGAAGGAGACTCTCGTCCACATCAGCAGCGAACAGCTGAAACTGGTGCAGGAGTCAGGAAAGGAGGCAAATCGCTTATTTGGACCCTGCATTCAACGTGCCATGTCGCAGGCCTACAATGAATGCGTTGAACAGCGCGGTGAGACGAGATGAGAATCTAATTTGTCAGACCTGGACGTCACTAACCAGAAACATAGGCAACGGTTCCTTCATCGTGATGAAGGAGATCATGACCACGCACGTCGAATCCACCAAAAACACGATGTTCACGTATGCCGCCGGAGAGATTGAGAAGGCCACAGACCGCATGCTCAAAGATCTGGAGAAAATGGTCAGAAATGACACCAACGGCAGCATCAACGCGATGCGGGAGGACTACATCGGTCTTGTTGGAGAGGTAGCCACCGAGGCTTACAACCGCGCCAGAAAGACCCTGAGTCCTGTGCTCCGGGAGTTCTACAAGAAACTCAACATCGCTTTGACTCCCGCCCCTGAGGAGGAGGCCGCACCCGAGACAATCGACATTGATTTCAAGAGAGAGGCGAGTGATGACGATGAGTATCGACCGGACGAAGACGACAGCGATTGAAGATTGACTGGGGATTCCGTGAGGTTGAGTGAAGTTTCTCCGAGGGCAGATATGATGATGATGAACTGAACGTGGCTTACCATTACTACTTGCTTGCTATTCTTGTCAACAATGCGATTGTATAGCAACGCATCGCTGACAGCAGACATGGATTGAATCACTTGCATGACGGAGGGCTAGATAGGTTCCAGATAGGCAACTTGACGCGCTTCCACAGCAGTAATCCCTGTGTAACCATGCCGAAGTGAATAATTGTCGGCCACCAAGCGGGGACATCACACGATCATCAAGCCCTCGCCAAGTGTCCAACGGCATCATGGGAACACAAAATAAGACAGAGCACGGCAGCGAGCCGGCGCGGGGGAGGGGAGGTTGAGATCACCGCAGGGATCCAACCCCGGATTGCGGGTGGTTGAATAAAGAATCACGAGGCGCATCCAACGAAGGCGGCTCGGCACATTGGCCAAACGGGGTCGGCAGTTGTGACCCAGTCTCTGCATCTCCAGGGCGCCATGTCTCGTCGCGGCGCCACACTTACACGCGCGAGGCGTCTCCAAGGATTCTGCGCGTCTCACTCTTACCATGTCTCAATTAACACCGTCGACCTCCTCCTTTTTTTTCTCCTTGTCAGCTTGGATACACAAGATGACAAGCGCCGGACGTTCAGCCCAATCTCATGTGCGACACTCCTGCCCGAACAGCCCGAGCAGCCCTTGCAGCCAGGACGCGGCGCAGCGATACGCACCGCGCGCGCGCACACACATACACACACACAAAGAGTTGTAGGCGTCAGTATGACCGTATCGTGCAGCGGCGACAGCGGGAGAGCAGCACCGCCGTTAAGGATTCCCGCCGTTCTAGGCCGTGACAGGCAGGCGGAAGAAGGCGAGTGCGTCGATGGTTCCAGAGGCCCGTTTGGTATATCTCTGTGCATACCCGGCCACGTTCCGTTCGGAGAGGTTGGTCCGGTTGCTCGCCCTTCGCATGGCCTTGCCTTCGTTGTTCTTCTGTCCGACACCGCTGTTGTGATCTCCTTCCCCGCCACCCGGCGAGCGCCGCAGGGTTGTTGGGCTATGATGATGTAGGGCGGCCATCTCGGTCTGTCAAAGCGGCGTTCATCGGGCCTCCTCGGCATCTCGCCTCTCACCTTCCGCCCGATGTGTAATACAAGATAACGATTGGGGATATGAAGGAGAGAGAAAAAATTGTGACGCCGGAAAGAGTACTTGCTGTACGTACGTATTGCATCATCGGTCGGGCCGCGTCGCCCGCAATCTTGGAACTAGGTGTCCCGAGGCGATGGGGAAATCAACGGATGCGAGTCATCGACGAACCCCCAACAAACTTCCCAAGGAACGATATTGTTCGTTCTCAGCTCCTCCGTTCCCGTGACCACTTGCAGAGCCCTCTGTCACGGGGAGAAGGGGGGGCTTTCCAGGAAGGGGAGAAAAAAGACAAAAATGAAAACTAGCAACATCAACAACAGCATGGGAGGGGTTTTGAGAAAACGATCACGGGGCTCACGGGGCTCCGGGGACCGGTGAGAGGGGGCGGCCAGTCATGCGCCGCCGAGGATGGCCGCGTGACACCACCCTCCCCAGAGACCGGCCTCGGTCAGGGGATTTGAGAAGGAAGGGAAGAGGAAAGAAACAAGCGAAGGCCCCACACGGCGGGGGAGCCATGGCGCTCGCACTTGGCAACACTTGCTCGCCAACCAACAGACCACCAGGGCTGACAGAGCGATATCCCACCTTGTTCCTTTTTACCCTTTCCAGTCGCGGAACAACGGGCGGGGGGTCTCGGAAAGCATGCCTTGATAGTCAAGTAGGTAGGAGGAGGTGGTGTGGATGTAACGCATCTCAGATTCGACCGTCATGGCATCTCCCCCCTCCAAGACGACCTTTGACGTGGGCGGGCTGACGTTGCAAACACTTCACTACCCGTGGAGGTACACTTGAGCCTTAACCTTGCTCGTCTCTCTCTACTGGGCGCGCTGCGCCAAGTAGAGGGGGTTGTGCAGCCAGCTTCTGATCCGAAGAAATGAGTTAAACTCCTTCTTCATCCGAAACAAGACCCCGCGTTGTCAGCAAAAGGCAGAAGCCTAAAGTGTCCAGACCTTTCTTTAAAAAGTCGGTCGGACCGGGTTGGCGGAAGCAGACCGGTGACTGCAATGATAGGTATTGTCAGGCACATGCTGTGAGCTGTGTCGCGCAAAGCAAGCAAGCAATGGGCCCGGACCAGCAAGCGCATTGAATGAATGTGTGATAATGACCAGTTGCAACACGTGTTGTATCTGCGGAACCAAGACCTGCTGCCGGGTGCCGGGATCGTCGTGCAGGCTTGGGCCACTGCAATCGTCACGGGCAGCAGCCGATGAGTGCTGACACGGCCGGTCGAAGGATCGGCTCTTCTTTTGGGTTTCCTTGGTCGGTTTCTAGTGTTGCTGGCATGACGCTGAATAGTAGGGGGGTTTGGTTCTGCGGTCGGGAGGCTTTTTTTTTCTCTTTTTCTTTTCCTTTTTTCTTCTTCGTTTTTCTGGTTTGGTTTTCGGGGAAGCATGTGGACGGAACACCCATACCTATCTATGATCGGCAGCCGCACGCGGCGGGAGAGACGCCGCGACGGGTGGACCAGTGAGACAAAACCACGGGCAGAAAGAAGCTCGACGAAAGATGCATATGAAGAATGCCTGCCTACCTACATATGCATGTGATGTGAGCCCCGGGGGGGAAAACAGAGGGCGGCAACGATAACGAGCGGTCATGCCCGAGAGGAGTGGATGGAGTTTACCTACACTAGGTCGTATCCAGTGAGTGTATCATGGATCCGCCAGTCAGGTTCCGTTTCCAAGGTTTCGCTGTTTCAAAGAAGAGAAAAGAAAGAGGACGAGAGTCAGACAATTAGACATGTTTTGCAGGACGACGCTCACGTGCCGTCTCCAAGAAGCAATTCCATGTGCCGTTCGGTGAGTATGAGAGCCGCCCGTTTGATGTCTGAAAGGACACGACCCCGGCGAGATGTATGGACAGGACGACAGGCTCCATATTATTGTAGGATTCGGTTAGATAGATAGGTATGTATGCTGCTGCACTGGAGGCAGGCACAGCGAGGCGAAGCACCTAGTCAGGGCATTGTGGGGTGCTGGAAGGCATCTGAGGTCTGTCAAAGAGGGAGAGATAGAGAGAAGGAAGGAAGGGGTGTGTGGTTGTCTAATTAGCCCTATGCCTTGGTGACATGATACCCCTCTGCCCCCCTTCACGAGAGAAATGAGATATGCCCGCAAATGATGTGCCTGGCAACCGTATGCTGGATGTGGAAGGCGGTATTGTCCAGGATGCATTCATTGCATGCGTGATGACTGGAAAACTGAGGCATGCTATCAAGGCGGGTTCGGGTACCTCTTCAGGTCGCTAGGTACGCAATAATAGTGATTGATAAGAGTTAGAAAAACACAGTATAACAACGACTGGAAAACGACCGAAAGTGTTTCTCTCTTTTACGGATACAGTACATAGCACACTCTACACTACCTACCTACCTACCTACCTAGGTTGGTACTGCATAGAAAATAGATAGCCTCTGCCCTTCGCTCTTGGCTCTTTCTTGCTCCGAGAAAGGAGCGTGAGAGGGCATGGAGGAAGGAGGAGAGAGAGCAGAGGGGGAGGGGAAGAGGAGGGGCCGCCCCTGCCTCCTTGGCAAGCGAGTACCCGGTACGTATCGTACCCTACCTATATCACCCACCACCTGCCTTACCGCGCCCACCCCCGAGATTCCAAGAATCGGCAACCCCCGTGCCCTCCCCCCCCCAAACATTCCATTGGAGTCGCAGCGAGTCTTCGATGGTGAACCATGCATCTGACCCAAAGTCCAGACAGTGGGGATCGGGGACACCATCTTTAAGGGTGTTCTAGGCCTCCCCCTCCCTCCATCCCACTGCATCCCAGGTACCGGCCGCGTCGTATCGCCAATCCAACGTATCTATGTACACGACAACCGTACGTGAGGCGTAGAGATACCTACCCGCCCGTCCGTCCTGCACCGCCGAAAAAAATAACCCACATCGCACATCGGCCAACTTGGACCGACCACACACACTCACACAGACACACACACACACACACGCACACACACACACACACACATTATCTGCCACCGAGACTAGTCTGTGCAAACTCCCGCATTTTTGCCCTTTATTTTATTATATTTTTTTGTTTATTTTTTGTTACCCTCCAACTTGCCTTACCTCTCCGGCCGTGTCTGAATCGACCTGACCTGCCTCGATCTGCCCGGATCTTGTCCTATTCGAGTCGAGTCTTCTCCTTCACACCTCTGAGTCTGGCCTGGCTTGGCCTGATTCCAAGACTATCCTATCCGTCCACACCCCCCCCCGGGTCCTCGACCTGATCAGCCATCCGCGGGGAAAACGCAACAAGAGACATTGAGGGGCGACAAGATAGTCAGACAGAGAAACATCCCATCCCGAATCCAATTCACACGCCTGGCTCTGCAATCCGAGCCTCTCATTTCTTTCCGCCGCACTGCCGCCCACCCCCGTGTCTGTCTCTGTCGAACCCAACCCTGTACTGTACGTACGCCCCTACCTTGCCTGTCTGTACCTTTTTGGTCTGGCCGCAACCGTAAATCGCCCATTCCGAACAAACATTGGACGCCGCCGTCCAGTTCGCCGCGACGGGCTCCCTTTCCCTCAAACGCCCTGCGTCATGCCAATGCCCAGGAACCCATTGGCCCACCACCACCACCTGCTGCTGCTCGCTCCGATCCCCAAACCCTCGCTCGCCTGCCTCCCCTAGTCGCCGCGCTGCTGCCGCTACCGCTGTCGGCCCCTGTGTTATTGCCTCTGCCGCCCTCGAGCGACAGACATGGTGGACATGGCCGATGCCACGAGGCTCATTGGAGACCTGCATCAGAAGCTAGCCGACCTCGACCATAAGGTTGCAGCCTACCGCCAAGACATGGCCGCCGAGTTCCACAGATACTCGCACCAACTTCTCAAAAACGTCCCAAACGACATGTCGGCCGAGGTCCATCGTGCTGTCGCCGCCTCCTTCGATAACTATCCCGCGCTGCGTCCCGCCCTCGTCTCACCACGAGACTCGCTTGACTCACCGCCATCGCCGCCCACTACCGGTCACGCCGGTAAGCTCACCGAAATCCATAGCAACCCCGGTGGGCCCCTCCATCCTCCGTCGCCGTCCCCCAAGTCCACGCCCCCATCCGTTCTCCCCCATGCCGGTACTGCTGTCCTGACCTCTCCCGACACCGCCTACGACCGGGAAAGGGATAGGGATTTCCACGGTCTCTTCACCCCGAGCTATCTGCCCCTGCTCGACGGCTCGCACGCGTCACCAGCACCAGCAAACCCCTCGCCAACCCTCTCGCCGACGCCCAAGCCTGCTGCTGCCGACGACGACATGGGTCGGCACAAGTCCGGACAGCCGGCGGAGCTGCAGCCTGCGGTCCAGGTGTCCGCTGCGTCAACCCAGACGCCCTACCGACCGAGGCACGAACGCCGTGCGACTGACGACACGACCTCCTCTGGTGCATCGGAGCAGAGCGATTCCAAGGTGCGCCGCAGCGCCCTACGCAGGGCCTCGAGCGGATCCAAGCCCCCACCGAGTCCCAGACGAGTGCGCTTCGAGTTCGAGGGAGGGGAGGTGCTGCCTACATCCTCGCCCCAGTCATCGGAGCCGTCTCTGGTGCTTTCGCACACGCTCGCTAACTCAAGGTCGCCCCCTCCGCCAGAAGATGACCCGATGAGTGTCGAGTCCATATTGGGCCCCGACGAGGACAGCGGGCCGCCCCCCAAGAAGGTGTCTTCCTCCCAGGCCCTTCGTGCCCTGTCTCGCGCCCCTCTGGATGCAAACACCGTCTGGACCGTCGTGAACCCCGATGCCCTGGAGAGAGAGAATGGAAGCATGGCGACGTCGGACTCCGAGACCTCATTGCAAACGAACGATACCACCCAGTCTGCACCAAAGCCGCAAAGCCCCCCAAAAACCACTGCGCCAGCGCACGAACTAATCCCAGAGACCCCGAGCCCCGCCTCTTCAGCGGCCGTTGAAAGGCAGAGGGGCAATGACAGAGACGAAGACGACGATAGCTCCTCTGACGACGAGTTCCTAGCCATGGCAAAGCCAAAGTCCTTCGCTAACAAGAAAGCCATCCTTTCACCACTATCACGCTCACCGACGAGAATGGCGCCTGTTGTGTATAGCCCGACCCAGGGCAAGACAGGGTCACACAACGAAATCAAGTCCCCCATAGAGCAAAGGGACTCTGACGACGATGACGACGAAGAGGAACTGTTCCAATTTGAGGGGCTCAGTGCGCCCCCAAAGCCTCGTTCTCGGCCGGCGCCAATTCAGGAGGAGGACGAAGATGAGGACGGGGGTGACGAAAAGAATGATCAAAACGAGCCGGTGGTGTCAAAACTGTATTCGACGTCGCCCGCTGTATCGATCCCCAAGGCGCCAGAGCCGGCGATCCCTGCGCACCTAATATCAGGCTCGGTGGGTTCGTTCAAAGGCCGCCCCGTCACGATGCCGATTGTCAAAAACCCCGACGTCTACCAGCAAGCCGCCTCACTTGGCGATGTCAGCACCTTTATCGGAGGGTTGGACGGAAGCAGCGGCGTCGACGACGGAGACCTGAATAGCTATCGTGCCAGCATTGGGCAGTCGCTGTTCTCCGGGACCCCCCGAAGCTTGACGGAACGGATGATGATGGAAGAAGCACAGAACCAGATACGAGCGGCAGCGCAGCGCCCGCACTAACAAGCGGCGTACCGCAGCGCAAGCAACAAATTTCATGTGTATGATACAATACGGGTATGGGCCATTGTTAGAGGCCCAGAAGTCTCTGTACATAGACCATGCTTCGGCGTTCAAAGGCATTGTGACTGGGCAACTGGGCGGTACGGTTTGGGGGGTTTTGGCTGGCGGTGGAAATCATCATTCGTACATGGCACACCTGCATCATAGTAGTTTTCAAAAACAATGAAGCCAACAGCGCATGGGTCAGAGAGAGAGAGAGAGAGAGAGAGAGAGAGAGAGAGAGAGAGATAATCGATTCGCAGTATCGTGATGGTCAGGTGCGGATGTCGTCGTGCCACCTACTCACAAATTGTCCCATCGAGCTCAGCTCAGTCAGCTCGGGGTGTGACCCCACCAAACCCCGGAGCCCGTGGGAAAAACCTGCGCCGAGCCTCCGGGCTACCGTCCAATGGAAGTGTGCTCCGCCAGGGGCGCGTCCAATCACGTAGGTGATTATCGGTCGGCGAAGAGCTTCCATCCCATCGCATTCCGACCCTGCAAAACGTCCGATGCATCTCCATCGTCATTGATTCAACGAAGCACAACCACCACCACCACCACCACCAACAACGAGCTAGCGCAACGCATTCGATATGGGCGGCCTCAATCTCGAAGTATTCAAGGTACGGTGCTCTTCCTTTCCCTGCTTTCTCTCCCAGTGCAATAATACCACCTGCGGCGAACATGGTATCAGAAATCCTTTGACTGACCTCTCTATGCCGCCGGCGCAGTTTGGCATGTACGTCATGTTCCCGATCGGCGTCATGTACTACTTTGGCACGAACCTCGACAACCGCTTCGCGGTGCCCGACTTCTGGCCCAAGGCGGAGCACTCGCACAAGATCCCGTTCGACCGCGACGAGATCAAGTCCGAGTACGTGCGGCTGGCGAGGCGGCAGCGGGCCGTGGAGGAGATGAGAAGGGAGAGGGAGGCGGCGCAGGCGGCGCAGAACCCGCCGCCCTCGAACGAGCAGCAGCAGTCGTGAGAATAGACGCTGTCCGCGACGCGAAAGGGGTCACCATTTGAGTGGGGAGTTGGGAGGGCCGGCACGAGACCCGGCGACCCGAGCGAAGATTCTGCGATGCGTTTGGTCTGCGACATTGGGTGCTGGAGGAGGCGATTGAGCGAGGGTCTCACTCGCGAGGGAGGTGCGCGCTGTATCATATTGGGCGTTTGGCGGTCAAAAGAACATCATCTGGCTCTGGGAAACTGTAATGCGATGGACGCGGCGTTTTGTGTAGAAGGAGACCCTTACTGTCAGGAGGTGAGTTGTCCCCGGGATCTCCGGCTGAACCCAGACATGGCCCCTCTCGGGAGTTGCCATTGCGCGGTTGTATTATTTATCTGTTTTTACATGTTGTACAAAAAGAACAAGGGGGGGGGGGAGGAAGGGGGACCCTGACGAAATCGCTCGTCCTAATATCCAACGTCTCATATATATCCGAGGCTGGTTGTTGCTCTACCCTTCAGGAGTCCAGGTTCTCCTCGATCCTGTTCCATTCCTCGTCGGAGATGTTTCCCTTGGCGGGGTTACCGTACACGGCCTGCACCTCGGGAAGCTCCTGAAGCGCGGCTAGCAGCTCGCCGAGGGTCGAGGTCTCAGGCCCTTCATCGAGCTTGACCTTTGTGTCCTCGTTGGCGGACCAGATAATGTCGGAGCCGAGTAGCTTCAGCCCGAACTTGGGGCCCACACCGCTGGCGACCGCGTTGGTCATGTTGGGCTGCGTCCAGACGACGAGGTTGCCCTCGTCGTCGGTCTCCAGGTCCTCGGCGCCCGCCTCGATGGCGTCATCCATGATGTCGTCGACGCCCGGGCCGCCTTCCCTGGCCTCGAAGACGACCCGGCCGAGGCGGGTGAAGAAGAAGGTCGCCGTGTTGGCCACGCCCTTGTGCTTCTTGATGAGCACCTTGAGGTCCTGCAGGCTGCGGGCCTTGCTCTCCGTCTCGGCCTCGATAATGAGGGCGACGCCGGGCGGCAGGATGGCTTCGAGGGTCAGGGTCTCGAGGGAGGCTCCTGAGGCGGTGCGTCCCTGGCCGCGGGCTATCGCGGAATCGATGACGTTCTTGGGGACGCCGGCTGGTGGGTGGGGCGATTGCGGTTAGTTTTCTGTTGTATGTGGTTTCGAACGGGGGGTTTCGGCTGTTGGGAGGTCAAGTACATTTCTTTGCGTTCGCGACCGCTGTGGCTAGTTGAGGATTGTCGTTGATCCCGTATACTAGACAAGGGGAAGGTTATATATCAGCCTTCGGATGCGCTCGCTTCAGTGAGGCCAGAGCAGTAGGAGGGGGGGGTAGGGGAGGCGCACATCGTGAGTAGAGAGCTATCGTCTTGGAGTGCTGACTGCGCATGCTATTCTTCTGCGCATCTGCGGCGCCCTTCCTGTGCTTGATCTTGGACCACTTGTTGTGCCCGCTCGGCGCGGCGGCCGTCGTCGATAGCGGACGGATGCATTGGTGGCAGAAGGCGGGCTGGGTTCGAGGTCCGGAGGCGGCGGTGATGCGCGAGGCGATGCTCCGAAGGGAGCTTGAGACGAGCGGGCGCATGGCGGTAGTGGATAGGTAAGATGTGCGGCAAAGGGCTTCGGGAGCGGTAAAGGGTGCCTGCAATTCCGGCGGCGAGGGAATTGGAGCTTCAAGGGCCTCCTCCGGTCAGGTCATTCATGTCATGTTTCTGCCGGGCCATTTACTGTGACATGGACGGCCGCGACTGGGAGCTCGGAGCTTGAAATTTAAATGGACCGACCAGGGAAGTGGCTGATGTGTGGCTCGTTGTTCCGTCGCAGCGTGCCAATCGCACCAGGCTTAAGCCACAGCGGGTGGTGCGGTAGGCAGTGAGTGAGATGTCATGGGCTCTCCCCCCTAAAGCTTAGGCTTATCCGCCGAGGGGCCTAATGCGTGGGCTTACCTTAAATCGTCCCGTACCTGACCGTATGCCTGTCAAACTGTCCCCAAATATCACACACGTCCCGCCCACCTTCCAACAACACATCCAACAAAAGGGGACAAAACACTTGCTCGACATCACAACCACGCTGTGCGTGCGCTCGACGGCGTAATCACTCCATACACGCATTCCCGCCGTCCCCCATGTCGTCGACAGGAGCCCCCAATGGCTCTAATGGGGACCCCGCGCAAACAGCAAGATCAGCAGCGCCCTCGCCCAGACCGTCGACATCTGGACCACCGCTATCGCAACCACCGCGGGCAGCGACAGCTTCCCCCTCAGCCGCCGCGGGCTCGTTAGCGACCTCAACCCCCGAGCTCGATGTATCCAAGCTTCAATCCCTCCCTGCCGAACAGCAGGAGCTCTTCCTCCTGACCTTCGTTTCGACCTTGTCCAAGCACGTTCTCAGCCTCCCCGCCGACGACTGCACTGCCCAGCAGTTCTACCTCAAGAAGGAGATCTTCCAGATCATCAACCTCCCCTCACCGCAGCCGAGCCGTGTCGTCAGGAACAACCTCGGCAAGTGCCTCGCCCACATCTTCGGCCACGGCGACAGGAAGCTCCTCTTCGAGACCATCAACGATCTCGTCGGTATCATTTCTGGCGCCAAGTCCAAGACCGATGTCGGCCCCCGTACGAAGCATGCCGCCGTTGTGTGCCTGGGAGATGTGTACTCCTCCGCTGGCGACAGCGCCATCGGCCTACACCAGCTGGTCTGCGCCACGCTCGTCAAGCTGCTCAAGTCGTCGTCCAACAACGCAGGTCTCCGCGCTGCCGTCTTCGTGTCCCTGAGCAAGCTCGTCAAGATGGTGGAGGGAAGCGTGGACGAGAACGTCGCCAGGGACATCTTTAAGCAGTCGCGTAGCTACGCTACGAGCGACAAGGGCTCGCTCGTCGTTGTGTCGGCGTGCCGCTGTCTGAGGGCGCTGGTTCGGCACACGGCCTACTTTGAGAACTCGAGCGACTTTGAGAAGCTCCAAGCCGCCATCTTCAAGGTCATCGACTCGAACTCGTCGCAGGTGAGACATGCCGCTGCGGAAGCCCTCGCCGAGGCCATGGTGCGGGGGTACTCTGAGACGGGTGTCGCGGAGGGAGCCGCCCCGCTGGCTTCGAAGGCGTCCAAGAGATTCTCAAAGAAACCCCCCAAGCGCACGGGGACCCAGGCCAGCATGGTCGCGGACGAGGACGACCTGCCAACGTCGCGGCCCGGCAGCCCCGCGCCGGGCGGGAAAAGGACGCAGGACCTCGCGCTCTCGCTCACAGACATCCTCAAGGTCCTATCTACCCAATACACCAAAATGCCGACATCCAACAAGGCGAGGGCGGCCATCGGTGTCTGCTACGGCAAGGTCCTACGGAAGCTCGGTGAGAAGACGGTTGAGACCAACTACCTCAGGATTCTCGATAATCTGACCGTGGACTTGCTGGGGCACCCCAACATTTTCAATAATCGATACCGTCTGCTCATCTCAAGGCGCATCGTCGACACGATCCTCCAGGACATCGTCGGCAAGAAGATTCTGGGCGAGTCGGGTCAGACGACGGCGGCCAAGTCGATCATCAGCGACATACTCAAGAACTACCCTCAGGTTCTGACCGAGCGATCGGAGCCGTCGAAGCACACCCTCATTGCGGCCCTCGGCGCAGCGGCTTCGCTGGTCAACGATCTAGGTTCCGCGGCGAATAACTTTGCAGAGTCCTGCCGAGACGGTCTCCTTCAGGTCCTGCAGCACCCCAGCTACTCGGTCCAGGTCCATGCTTCGGCATGTATGAAAGCCTTCGTTCTAGCCTGCCCGCAGCAGCTCCTCCCATGCCTGTCCGTGTGCATGAACAGCCTGAGCCGCGAGCTGTCACTGCTCACGAGCGGGCGAAACTCTCCGCGACGATGCGTCGGATTTGCCCATGGCCTGGCGGCAACGCTCAGCGCCAGCCCCGCGCGGCCTTTACATGGCTCCGTTGACATCAACAGTCGCGTCTTGACCATGGCTACGAACCTGCTAAAATCGAGTGGGCAGTCTGAGCTGAGGGTCTCGAGCACCCAGATCCAAGTTGCATGGATACTGATCGGAGGTCTGATGTCTCTTGGGCCCAACTTTGTCAAAATTCACCTTTCACAACTGCTTCTGCTTTGGAAGAACGCGCTACCGAAGCCGCTGTCGAAAGACAACACCGCTCACCGGAGCTTCCTGGAGGCTTCGTTCCTGACGCACGTCAGGGAATGCGCTTTGGGATCTATCCTGTCATTCCTGCAGTTTAACAACCGACTCTTGACGGTTGACGTTTCCAAACGCATAGCCACGATGCTCCAGAATACGTCGGCCTTCTTGAAAACACTGCCCTCGAAGAAGATTACCGAAGACGTAGCGCAGAGGCTGACGCCGGCGCTGCAGCTGCATGACCTTGACATGATGGTCCAGCGCCGCGTTCTTCAATGCTACATCAAGCTGGTCAACCTCAGCCCGCCCGGCGGTAGTGAGGCCCTGCTCCAGTCCAACCTTCTCACGATCGCCATATCGCTCTTCGCGGACCCGGAAAACTACTCGGCCAACTCCCTCAGCGCGTCCATTGCGAACGCTGCAGCTACGTTCGAGACTGTCTGGGACGTGGGCGACAATTCGGGATTCGGCATCACTGGACTGATTTCTGGTTTCAAGATCAAGGGCCTGCCGGGACAGCAGGACAACTTGATAGAAGGAACGCCGGTGGAGACGGACAGTCCCGAGGAGGCGATAGACAGGCTGCTGTTGTCGCCAGTGTGCGGCACCCTGGAACACGACGCATCTCTCCTGTACGTCAGCGACACCGCCTCGGTACCGACGAACCCCGATCCGCCGGCCACCGAGGTCGTCAACATGGCCATCCAATTGTTTGCCTTCGTCTTCCCGCTCACACCTCCCAAGGTACAGGAGAGCGTTCTGGAGCAGGTCAGGACGTTCATGTCGGCGGGCACCCTGCTGAGAGACCCTGGGAGGAAGGCAGCCATCAATGTCAACGTGTCAGTCGCAGTCCTGTCGACGCTACGCGTAGCCGTCAGGGAAACCCAGTCGTCTCCAGGCAATGTCACTAACCTTGCCGTGGAGAGGCTTCTGCAGGATATGCTGAGAGACTTCGTCATTGACGGGGATCAGTACGTCCGGAGCGTCGGTTATGCCGCCGTAGCGAGACTCTGCAATGCTTGCGGCAATGCCTTCACCAACCATGAAATCAAGTACCTCGTCGACACCATCGTTAGCAACCGCGAACCGAGCGCCCGCGCGGGTTGCGCCATGGCACTCGGTTCCATCCAAACCAAGGTCGGTGGTATGGCCGCGGGCTATCACCTAAAGACGATTCTCGGCATTCTGATGTCTCTGTGCAACGACCCCCACCCTACTGTTCACTTTTGGGCGCTGGAGGCGCTGGCTTTGGCATCGGATGCTGCTGGTCTGAGTTTCGCGGGGTACGTGCCTAGCACGCTCGGAATGTTGGCCCAGCTGTACGTCTCTGACACGCACCACCCGGAGATCTCGTCCGCGATCACCATGAACCTTGAGATGGAGTTGTCGACTACAGCAGCCATCACGCGATGCGTCGACTCCCTTATCAACGTGCTCGGACCTGACCTGCAAGATTCCACCAAGTCACGGGAGCTTATCCTCAACCTTGTCAACCAGCTACAAGAAGAGGACGACTTGCTGGTGCAACGAGCCACATTGAGCTGTCTCGAGCACCTGTCCCTGTACGCACCCGGCTACATGAACTTCGAGGAGTACGTCAGGCTGCTCCAGAAGTACCTCAGATCAGAGTACCCCATATTGCGCGACGTTGCTGTCGACGGCTTGTACAACATTATGAAGAGGGACCCCAATGACGTGATCAATGCCGCAGAGAAAGGCCTTGAAGACCAGTTGTGGCTGGTCCTGGACACTGCACCGACACATGACGGTATCAGAAACATCATTAGGAACTGGATGCGCCAGACGTGTCTGAATGACACGGCTCTGTGGCTTCAAAGGTTCCAGAACGTCCTGAAAATGACGAGGGTCAAGGCGAAGGAAGAGTCGGACGCTGCAACCAAGAAGTCAAACGGAATGCCCGACCTGCAAGACGAAGAAGTCGCTGGCTTCGCCGGCACTGCTAAGGACGACCCGGACAACAAGGCCGCGTCCGAGGTCGAGCCTCTGCGATGGCAGGTGACGACATTTGCCATTAGCTGCATCAATGACATGTTCGCCCTGGTTGCGAAGGATGTAATGACCAACGGCGAGTCCGCCGCTCAGCTGGCGCTTCAGAACAAGATTGGCGATGTTGTCCGCATGGCCTTCTCCGCATCCACGTCTAGTGTCCTGGAGCTGCGCGTGTGGGGCCTCAAGATCATCGGAGCAGTCCTCAAAATGTTTGGGAGGACGCCGGACCCGGACTTCGATGAGGCCATGCTTCTGGAGCAGTACCAGGCCCAAATCAGTTCGGCGCTCACGCCGGCCTTTGCTGCGGACTCGTCCCCCGAGCTGGCTTCTGAAGCGGTCAATGTCTGCGCTGGCTTCATCTCGACGGGCATCGTCACGGATATCGACAGAATGGGCCGTATCCTCAAGACCCTGGTTTCCGCGCTCGAGAACTTCTCCAAAGAAGACGAGAATGTCGGGATCGGTGATCTCAAGGGTCTTAGCTCCAACGCCCAAGTCATGGTCAAGATGTCGGTGTTCTCAGCCTGGGCGGAGCTGCAGGTTGCCAGCTCCGAGCAGAAGTACCTGCTCGACGTGTTGAAGCCGCACATTGGGACGTTGACGCCGCTGTGGCTCGAGTCCCTACGGGAATTTGCTCGCCTGCGGTTCGAACCCGACATCTCGATGACGCTGGGGCCCCCGTCGCTGTCTGGCAGTCTCGACACCATCTATGCGGCGCTGAACCGGGAGACTCTGCTCAAGTTCTACCAAGAGTCCTGGCTCAAGCTCGTGGATGCCATTGCCAGCCTGATCGAGCAAGACAGCGAGTTCGTCTTTGACGCCCTGGACGGGAAGGAGTCTGAAGGGCTGAGCACCAACGGTCACACCAAGGGGCCTGACATCAACTACCGCGACGAGCCTGTCGCATTCTTCTTCGTTCTCTTTGGTATCGCGTTCGAGGCCTTGGCCACGCGTCCTGGCCAGACCGACTCGCTGGCCACGCAAGAGCAGAACCTTGCCATCCTGCAGGCCCTCAAGAAAATCCTCCACCCCAGCGTGTCCGGCCATGCCATCTACAGAGAAGCCATCTTCTCAGAGACCATGGACCTGCTCGACCGGCTGGTGTTGACGGAGGGGCTCGACGTTCAGGGCGTTATTGTCGAGATTGCAAGGGCGCTTTGCGTCTCCCACCCGTCGGCCCGCAAGAAGGACTCTGGCGACGACGGCGACCTTTCCGACGACATCGACCAGCTGTTCGAGCTCACGCGCATCATCGTCCTCGTGCTCGCGGGTCTCCTACCCAACCTCACTGAGGCGAACCAGCCCACCCGCCACCAGATGACAGAAGAGGCCATACTGCTCATCCGATCGTCCCTGAACGCGCTCGTCGACGCCGCCGAGGTCTTCCCCTCCATTATCAAGACGGACCTCCATGCCTGCATCATCCACATACTGGCCACCATCCTCGCGACCCCGGGGTGCCAGGAGGTGATTGTACCGCAGTCCCTGCCCACGCTCAAGCGCTTTATCGGGAGCATGACGAAATCCCGCAGGGCGGGCGGCGGCGGCGAGGACGGCAAGGGACCGTCACCCACGGACATCCAGCTGCAGGGCTGCCTGCGCCGGTTCCTCTCCATCTACCTCAACGCACAGAGGCGCGAGGTGCCGACGTCCCTCATCTGCGTCAAGAACTGCCTGCTGGCGAGCACCATCCTGTTCACGGGCGGCACAAACCACCTGGCGGCGAACGATCCTCTGGTGGCGAGATACCTCGACGAGGTGGTCGACTGCCTCACAGATCGCATGGTATGTAAATTATTCGGGTGAGGGGGAGTTTTGCCTCCTTCGCGTGACTGACACTGCAATAGACCGCCAAAATCGCAGCAAACTGCATCAGGTCCCTTCTGCTGCAAGCCAACCCGACGCCGGCAGACCACACCATCGCGCGCTACCTGCTCCCGCGCCTCGTCGCCTTCGTCTCCAACACGGCGTCGGAGGATCCGGAGAACGCACGGTCCATGATTGCGCACTCGCTCAGCCAGTACGTCGGCGCCGTGCCGCGGGACCGCGTCCCCGTCGCCATGGCGCTCGTGCTGCCCACCTTGCTGGCGCGCGCGTCGTCGGAGGGCGAGGACTGCTACCGGGACACGTCGGCGAGGCTGCTGGAGCTCGCGGCGGTCGACCAGAACGCGTTCCGCACCGTCGTCGCCGGGCTCAACGAGGGGCAGAGGGCGTTCCTCGAGGAGGTGATCCGGTGGGGCAGGCAGCAGGGGCCGGCGGAGCCGGCCGCGGCCGAGGCGTCGGGCCAGCCAAGCATCGCGCTGAAGATGAACTTTGGGGGGTGAGGGCTGTGGCCGAGTCTTACGATGATTGGAGGCAGAGGGGAAGGGACGGATACCATAAGAAAGATGATGCCGAGAAAGGAGAGGGAGTGGCATGTGACGCTCTCTGTTTGAGGTGAGGGATGGTAGACGGAAATAGAGCAAGATACATTACGCAAAAAAGTTTCGTTTAGTTCGTCTATTCGTGGCACCTCTGCGGCTTTACGGGCTTTTTCGGCCAACGTCAGGAAAGAAGCTGGGAGGACTGGCTCACGTTCTTTCCATCCGTGGCGGGGCCGGTTCACCCGGGCGAGGTGACACAGGAAACTGCTCTGATCAAGCTTGGGATGCCAGGGACGACGAGATCCGGCGCAAGCTCGCGGGGTCTCGGCCCAATGCGCTCAAGAAGAACGAAGTCACGGGTGGAAGAGCTGCTTCTTTCGTGGACGGGATACATGAAATGCTCGATATTGCGGGCCGTTCACTCGGTTATTCTAGACTTCCTGAAAGCACCCGAAGCACTTCTACATTTCCGCTTGGCCACAACGGCGAGTGGTTTTGCTATTCTCTCGACAACAGGGTACGCTCTATCAGGGCTGGGCATGTCCTCAACTGTATGGTGGGCATGTCTCCGCCAGCGGATGACTCCTTGAATATATATCAGGACCGGAGTGATGCGGTCCAGGCCATCTACATCATTGTCTCCGGGGCTGGACCCGCCAGACAAACTAGGACAAGCCCTGGGTGATCTTTTACCGAATATCCAACTTCTTCTTGGAGACAATCACCAAGTGACGGTCATAGTCCGCGTTATGCACTATCCCATTGGACTCCCTCTGTTCAGCCTGTCATGCTCCACTCCACATCAGATCCGAGTGGCTTGGCCTGCCTGCTTGATGCAATTTATTTTCGTTACGACTTCCTGCCCTGTACGCGCACCACAGCTGCTGACTCAAAAGGCCGAACCGTGATCTTGTTGCCTGTTGCGGTTATCTGCCGCTGATTGGAGGGCCTCGGAGTTTTAACCAAAGGCTGCGAGCAGCGTTACCGACTAGATGTCGTGTTGGCTATTGCTTAGACCGCATCGTCTGACGCGTTGGGGTTCGAACAAAGGCAAGAGGCGCAGTCGATGGTCAAAGCAAAGAGGCTCGTGTTCGCCGGGTGGGTTCTTGACTAGCGGAAGGCCTTGATATCTTGTCGAAGTTCGACGAACAAGTTCAGCCTTATTCGAGCCCGGGAGACCCGTCAAATTCCCCTTCTTCGCAGTTGATCCCGCGGTTTCTTTCAGGGGATCTCAACCTCCAGAAACTTACGGTATCTCGTCGGATGCCCTGCAGGACATAGCCGCAATGGCGATATCCTCTCCAGGCCCCAGCCCTTCACGTGAGCCTGACCTGGGTATTCGGTATAGAACCCTAACTGTGCCCCTTTATGCACCAGCTGCTGCTCCCTGCGGACAGCCGGGGGTTCAAAGGGATAGCCGCCGGCAGCCAAAAAGCTGCTGCCGGCGTACACATGGGCTAGTCGGAGGGGGGTTGTGTGCAGCGATGATTCAAACATCGGGGTGCCGGTGCTGCATCCGATCATGTCTTTTTGAAAGCGAATGTGTCGTCCACTTCTGACATGTCTAAGCTGGACAGGTCCTCGTCGAACCCGTCCATTGCGGGGGCGGACAGCTGGGTTTCATCTCTACCCGTGGTCATGGTCAGATCACCGCGTTGCGCGTCCTGCCATGGAGCCCCCGAGTCCTCAGAATCCGCAAGGGATGCCATGATGTGGTACTTGTTATCCCCCAGCAGGAGAATAGGGGCGTCTCCGGTCCAGTCAAGCCACGAGACCTGCGGTTTTCCCAAGACTTTTGCCTCCGGTAGCTGTCCACCAAAGTCTACAGTCTTGGGGCCGTCGGAGAGGGGGTCCCAGACGAACGCCAGGCCTGCATAGCTGTCTCCTTCGCACGTCGCCATGAGCACCTCTCGATGAGTCGGATGCCAGGATAATGCAGACACGTTGCCGTGAAAGAGCAGGACGGCTCGGAGTTCGGATGACGCCAAGTCCCAAACCCAAACAGTGCTTGGCCAGTCCTCCAACGTCGTGGCTAGGAGGCTGGACGACGCATCAAACAGGGCCAGGGTACGGACTAACTTTGCGTCGGTACTTCCGTTGTTCGTCCGGGAGGGGGCGGATACGGCCTGGGTCGCTCTCGAGAAGGAACGCCGCGGACCCGGCTGGCTGGTGCCGATTTGTTCTTGCCAGATCTGCTCTCCTGGTATCAGTAAAAAAGCGCCGTCTCTCCCTAGCAGGCCGTGTCACTTGCCTGAACGGTCTCCCTCGGAGTGATAACTACGGGATGGTCGAGCCTCATCGACTCGGCGACAGTGCTGGTGTCCAGAACGCGGACGCTGTGGGTGTGATCGCATACGACAAGACGGGCACCATCCGGACTGGGTTGACAGGCCTTCACGCCGGCGCCGAGTTCGTAATGCTGATCCTCCGCCTCTATAGGCGAGGGGCCGGACCACGTCTTGTAAAGGTGGCCGTCAGGCGTGTAAAACAGAATCTTATGTCCCTGGGCTGCAGACTCCCACATGACGAGCCAGCGGCCGTCGGGGGTCCAGGTCAGGGCTTGGGTGTCGGTAGTGTCGGGCTGCCAGGATCGAAGGACCTCCCTCGTCTTGGGGTGGTGAATGCTGACGATGTCTTTGCCAGCCACTCTTGTGAGGATGGCCAGATGGCCAGAACCGGGCCTCAGCGCGAAGCCCCGCGAGGCGGCCGCAGCTTGGTAAAATTTTGGGTTGCTGATCTCGACCGTTGACGATGTTGCCAAGTCAAAGATGGAGAACTTGAGTCCGTAGGAGGAGCACATGAGGACTTCGGCGTCTGACGAGCCGAACTGGACAAAGGTCGGCTTCAAGTTGGGGGTTGCCGGGTTCCTGATGACGGCATGGTAGCCCGGGGCCGAAGCTGCGTAGACATGGATTTCATCGGCAAAACAGGCCAAGATTCGTCGGGAACAAGGTGACCATCTCAGAGCGTAAGCCGGACCGAGTTTGGGGGACACCTTGACGCTATGAATCGTCTCCAAGGTTTCGACAGATCGCACGGTGATGCTGGCTGGAGACAGGGTTGCAGTCAGGCTGCCGTCGGGACTCGGCGCGCAGTGCGGCGATGCTGGAAAATGTCAGACTCTCTGTATCTGTACGGTTTGGATCCGGCGTCACGGCCGAACGTCTTATCTCACATTTGAAGACCCTTGAAAAGTGCATGGTGCATGGATAGCGATGCAGAGTTAGTTGACTGCCCTATTCGGGAAAGGTATGAGACAACGAAGCGAAACTGGCTTCCAGGCGATAGGGCAAGCCGTCGACGTAAGCACCCAGGTAGGTAAGAATAAGTGCGTCCTGGTGCTGTATAGGTGAATGCGGCAGGTGTTCTCTCGGGATCCCGGTGGAGTCTTGAATTGAAGAAAAGCCGGCGTCGCAAAGGAGGCCGATGTGCATCGGCGTTGCATCGTTGTTTACCTTGCTTCCTATTTAGGACTAGTGCGGGGCTCTCGCCTCTCCTCTGCCGGCTGGACGACGACCACGACTAGGAGCCAATCAGCGCGGCGGCATTATCGCCAACGAGACCAGCTGTAGGTTCTTGCTGACCGTCATGCAGGCTAGGTACCTAGCCAAGCCCGCTAAGCTTCGCCGAACTCCGCGAGGCCTGGCGACCTGTGCGCTGGTCCCTTTCTGCTCCAGTGGCCGTTCCCGTGGGTAGGTAGGCGGGCGGGTAGGTACCTAATCCCACGTTGTTGCTGACTCACAGCGTTGCTCACATCTCTCTCAATTGGAAATCAACGGAGATGGCCAACTCATCTCATCATCGTGATGGCATGATTGCTCATAATCCTAGCTCGCATCCCGCGTCTTGCGAACCTTGACTCTCTTCTTCATTTTTATCTCTAGCCGTTGCTTTTGTGTGTGTCAACTCAGTGATGGGAATGAGTAGTAGTGTGTGAACGTCGCTCTTTTCTTCTCCCTCCCGCACTCTCACTCTCATCCCTGCCGAACCCCTCCTTTCGCCTCAACGCCTCATATGAGAGCGACCATGAGGCACTGTTCGTGGCCCCGCGCCGTCTTGCGCGCCAACGGGCAGCTGTTACGGCAACACGGATATCGAACAGCACGCACGCCGCGGTCCCAGTCGCAGACGCGGTGTCTGAATGCGGCGGCCGCCGCCGCAGCCCACGGGACGGCCGACCCCGAACGGCAGCAACCTCTCGCCGCCCGCCGCCGCCGTCTCGCAGAGAACGCGAAGCCCTTCTCCGACTTTCTCACCGACACCTTCCGGCGCCAGCACGACTACCTCCGCATATCCGTCACCGAACGGTGCAACCTCCGCTGCGTGTACTGCATGCCCGAGGAGGGCGTGCCGCTGTCGCCGACGAGCGAGCTCCTGACGACGCCCGAGATCGTGCTCCTGTCCTCCGTCTTCGTGTCCCAGGGCGTCACCAAGATCCGCCTAACCGGCGGCGAGCCGACGGTGCGCCGCGACATCGTGCCGCTCATGCAGCAGATCGGCGCCCTCCGCCCCCACGGCCTGCGAGAGCTGTGCCTGACGACCAACGGCCTCTCCCTCCACCGCAAACTCGACAGCATGGTCGAGGCCGGCCTCACGGGCGTCAACCTGAGCCTCGACACCCTGGACCCGCACATGTTCCAGGTCATGACGCGGCGCAACGGCTTCGACGCCGTCAAGAAGAGCATCGACCGCATCCTGGAGCTCAACCGCCACGGCGCCGGCATCAAGTTCAAGATCAACTGCGTCGTCATGCGCGGCCGCAACGACGCCGAGATCGTGCCCTTTGTCGACATGACGCGCGACAAGGACGTCGAGGTCCGCTTCATCGAGTACATGCCTTTTGACGGCAACAAGTGGAACAAGGGCAAGATGCTGGGCTACGCCGAGATGCTCGACGTCATCCGCGCCCGGCACCCGACCCTGGCCAAGGTCCAGGACCACAAGAACGACACGAGCAAGACGTGGCACGTTCCCGGGTTCGCCGGCCGCATCGGCTTCATCACGAGCATGACGCACAACTTCTGCGGCACCTGCAACCGCCTGCGCATCACGAGCGACGGCAACCTCAAGGTGTGCCTGTTCGGCAACACCGAGGTCTCGCTCCGCGACATCCTGCGCAAGTCCAACAACGGCGACCCCATCGACGACGCCGCCCTCGAGGCCATGAAGCAGATCGAGATGGACCGCCGCCAGGGGCTGGCCGACTCGGCCAAGCCCCTCGGCGCCGCCCTCAACGAGGCCGAGCTGCTCCAGGTCATCGGCATGGCCGTCAAGCGCAAGAAGGAGAAGCACGCGGGCATCGGGGAGCTGGAGCACATGAAGAACAGGCCCATGATCTTGATAGGTGGGTAAACGGCCCCTTTTTTGTGTCCCCACACGACGACTCGAAGCCCCGGGGGTGGTTCGCTGCCCATTTTCTTCCTTTTTTTTTTTTTTTTACCGTTGTTCTTCTTTGCATTCAGATGGCGTTGGGAAAATACCAAGGGTGGTTGGTCAGTGTCGGTGAGCCGGTAAATGTTCTGGGCCGGGACGTGGTTAAGGGGAGATTGTTCCTCACGATATGAATACATGTAAATGATGGACGACTGAATACGTAGTCTATTTAGATTCTCAGCCGCTTCAGCCATCCCGCCCACCTCGTGCCCCTCGAATGTCGCAACAGGTGCCTCTGAACCCGCCCCTCAGCCCTCCGGGCCCCCCACGGCGGCGGCGGCGTCCTTCGGGCGTCGCAGGCGTTTCCGTCCACCTTCTTCCTCTGGCGCCGACGGCCTTCCGGCACCCCGTCCGTCTCTTCTCCTCGACCGCACGTCATCGGCGCGCCGCCGCCAATGACGACGACAACGACAAGAAGGACGGGGACCACCCTCCCCCCGGCGGCGGTGGCCGCCCGGCCCTCACCCACGTCGCGCCGACGACGGGCTCGGCGCGCATGGTCTCCATCGCCTCCAAGACGCCCACGTCCCGCGTCGCCAAGGCCGCGTGCACCGTGACCTTCTCCTCCCCGCTCGCGCTCCAGCTCGTCCGCGCGTCGCAGGTGAAGAAGGGCGACGTCCTCGGCGCGGCGCGGATCGCGGGCATCATGGCCGCCAAGCGCACGCCCGACCTGATCCCGCTGTGCCACCCGATCCTGCTGTCGCACGTCGCCGTCGAGGTCGAGCCGGCGAGCGCAGACGAGGGGGAGACGGTGCTCGACGTCGTGGCGACGGTCGAGTGCGAGGGCAAGACGGGCGTCGAGATGGAGGCCATGACGGCGGCCGCGGCCGCGGCGCTGACCGTCTACGATATGTGCAAGGCGGTCGACAAGGGCATGGTCGTCGGCGGGCTGCGGGTCGTGCTGAAGGACGGGGGGAAGAGCGGGCGGTGGGAGATGCCGTGAAATGACGGCGGGCTGCAGAATGCCCGTTTTTCTCAAAACTCGAAAGCTTGGGCGGCGGGCAGTCGATGGATGACTCGGCCCTGACGAGGTGATCCGAGTGCCGCGATGATTGGCTTGGGTTGGGGCTGAAAGTTCTCCCAAGGACCAACAGCTTCGGGGGGGGGGGGAGGGTCCAATAAGACGATCAAGACTACTCTCGGCCTCATCGGTGGTTCTCCACGATAACGTACGAGAGAATAGTCGGACAAAGGGACAAAACCAGTCAACACGACCTGAATACATAGAAACGACAAGCATCTCCGGAACAACCCCAAACCCCAAACCCATAGCTACAGCGACAGTGGGATGGCCTCGAAGACCGTGACAGCACTACTGAAAGTAGTACTTGTGGTTTGTAAAGGCGAGGCATCGCACCCATGTACTTCAAGATGCCAAATTGCTATGATCTGGGTATAGTTACAAATATGCTAGCAATCCATCTTTACTTTGCAACCTCTGCCGTCCTCTCACGCCCCTCTCGCTTTTCTGTCTAACAGTCCACCGCCCTCCTTCTCGACGCCTTGCCTCCGTCTACGCACACCCGTCCTTGACCTCCTTGTCAATGTTCATCGCGATCCAATCCGCAATCGCCATGTTCGTAATCATCGGGTTGACACCGCTCGCGCTAGGGAAGACGCTGGCGTCCGCCACGAACAGGCTCTCCGTACCCCACACGTGCCCCTTGGGACCGACGACGCCCTCGTCCTCGTTCGGCGCCATCCTGCACGTGCCCATCTGGTGCGCCGACGTGAACATGCCGACGGGCGGCGCGTTGCCGACCTTGCGCACCTTATCCAACCACGCGACGAAGCGTGGGTCGTTGGCGCCTTGGAGGATCGCCTCGTTCCCGTGTTCAGAGCCCGACGAGCCCGAGCTGGCCGATGCAATCTTCTTGAGCGGCCCTTCATGGTCTTCCCGGACGAACGGCTCGAGCCCGGGGATGCCGGCGTGGATCTCAATAGCGCCCTCGACGTAGCAGATCTTGCACAGCGCGATGACGCCCTCGAGGGTGTTGGCGCGGTCAAAGTCCGAGATGACATAGCTGATCCGTGGGCGGCCCGAGACTGGGTCTGGGTAGACACAGCCCGTGTCGCGGTCGCGGGTAAGGGAGATGAAGCCGCCGAGGTGGCGGAAACGGAGCTCCGACAGCTTGGCCTGTAGACCCGAGTGCCAGGGCATATTTGCGAGGATCGCGTAGGGCTGTGTGTTGTTAGCAATGTGAGGGCCGGATTGAACGAGGGGAAGCGGTCGTACAATCATGCACGTGGGCTCCAGCTTGACGCCGTGGCCGGCCTTGTCGAGGTCCTCGAATGAGGAGCAGTAGCTAGTGATGATGCCGCCTGTTGCGTGACGTTAATGAGAGAACATACACCAGCTCATGATTGGGGACCTACCCTCCCAAGGCTTGCAGTCCTCCTTCCAGTACCCGCCTACCATGTTGCAGGGGTGGACATAGAGGTTGCGTCCGATGTGGCGATTCTGCTTACACGTCAGATACCCGAACGCGACTGGGCACCGTCACAACTTACAGTCAGACCGCTCCTCAACAGCACCAAAGGACTCGAAACCGATCCCGCGGCCACGATAACCTTCTTCGCCTTGACAATGACCTCTCGCATGATTCGTTGATCCAAGGGCGCGCTGGTACTTCCGTTGGCGCCCCTCGACACCCATTTTCCGACGACGCCCGTCGCGCGCTTGGGGCCGCTTGACTCGTCAAAAGTCACCTTCTCGACCTCGAAGCCTTCGATAAACTTGGCCCCGGACGCCGCCGCCGCCGGCAGCCAGCTCACGGTGGTGCCCCGCTTCTCCGTCGATCCGCAACCGAGATGGCACTGTCCGCAATAGTGGTCCGCGCCGCCCGCATTTTGCGGGGCCGTCACGGCGTGCCACCCGAGCTTCCGGGCCCCATTCAGCAGCACCTTGTTACGATGGTTGTGGCGCACGCCGTCGGTGGTCACGCCCATGAAGTCGCACACCTTGTCCAGGGAGTTCTGGAACTGGGGCGATGTAAAGAAGGGCAACCCGCGCTGCTCGGACCACTCCTGGCGCACGAAGCCCTGCGTTTGGAGGCTGACGCTCCAGTTGACAGTCCCGCCGCCGCCCCAGCAGCTGCCGGCAAGGAGGTTGAGAGAGCCGTCGTCGCTGGTGATGACGCCGCCGTTTTCGTACAGAAACTGACATCCGGTATCCTGAGACATGGGTAGCTGTGACGGAGGATAGTGGTACGACTTGTCGACGATGAGGACTTTGTGGCCTTGCTCGGCCAACACCTTGGCAGCCACCGCACCTCCGCAACCAGACCCGACGATGACCACGTCGGTCTCCACAACGGCCGGCGCGTCGGATGCTTGGAACTGCATAAAGTCGAAGTCGAAGCCCTCGCCGTGCTTCTGGGATTCGGGCACGTCGATGTAGTCTGTCAACTCCCTGAACAGAGGGCTGGTCTGCACGGCGCTCTTCTGGGCCAGCACACATAGCGTTTTGGACAGGACCCGAATAGTGGGCATCCGCGAGGTCTGCCACGCCTGCAGAATCTTCTCGCGAACCTCCAGTGGCTGCAGGTGGACCGGGGTCCAGTAGCCAGTCATGAACAACGTGCCAGTGCGAGTGCTGTCGGGCCAGGTCAGCCATGATGGACCGATGGTGTGTCGTGGGAAAGAAGAAGAAGACAACTCACGCCAGCGCGGCCATGGCACCACCCAACTGGCGCTGAGCGCCCGCGGGCAGTGAAGCCAGCGTCCTCGTAATGTTTTCGACGAATCTGGGCTCCTTTGCAGGGTTGTGTGCGAGGTACTCGAGGAACTTTTCCTCCGAGGGCGGGTTCTTCATAGTGTCTCGGACGAGCTGGAGCGCTGCCGCATAATCGGCTTCAGACAGAAGGACCTGGTTTGCGGCGTCTGAACGAGTCGCCGGCAGTGAGATGGACGGGAGGACGGCCTCGAGCAGGGACATGAGAACGGTCCATTGTGTCTCATTCCAGAAGTTGCTAGCTGGCAACACCGGCAGCTGGAGCTGGGCCTCGGTACCGGGGATGGTTTTCGACAGAGTGGCCATGGCGAAGCAGATTGTGGGTGAGGGTCGATGCGACGAGATGAATGAAGTTGGAGTCGGTAGCGCACACGAATGGATGATGTCGAGTTGGCTGTCAACAAGCGTAAGAAAGAAACACAATTACGCGCGTGTCAGATGAGGGGGAGTTCGGGGTAAGGTATTATCTCATCCGATACAGGTGAGCGAAAGCACCTCGGAAGCTCATGCTCGACTGATGTCTGGCTGCGTTGCAAGGAGGAAAACAGTCGATGTTGGCTTGACCCCTGCTGCTTTGCATGGTGTTGGTGCTGCAGCTGCGCTGCTGCAGGGGGGCCGTGTTTGCCGTAGATGCGGGGTCCGTGCGAGGGAGCATCGTAATTGGATATCGTCTCTTTGCCTCCCGTCCTCAGGCATGCCATGCCACCGACCTATTATCCCCAACCCGGCATGCTTCAAAAACTGGCCGAACAGTTCGCTGTCCAGCCTGGGCGGCCAAACAACATGATCGATACAATCTGCCTGACCTATGGTGGGTATGACATCCAGTCTTGTTATTGTGTTGAGTATTGGACATAATACCAACGCTGTGTTTTTCTGACTGTGTCACTATCATTGTGTACTTGTGCGATCTTAAGAGGGACCGCCTGTATATCTAATACCTTGATTATGATATCCAGCAGGGAGCCGGAGCTGAGAACCCTCCGGCGGGAATCGGGCAATGGGAAAGTGTCGAACCCCAAATATGTAGCTTCGCATTGGCGGGGTACAGGATTATTGCACGGCATTTGGGCGCATGCAACCTCGATCCAGGTACGGCATGCATGGCTCAATTAAATGGTGTGTAGGTAAAACCCGAGCTTGCCTAGCTGATGATGCGAGGAACACGGGTGTTGGCAATGGATGCTACGATGTTGACGGAACCCGACGAATTCCTAGCCAAAAAAGGCCACCCTCCTCCAAAGCTCGGTCGGCTGTCGAGGTGGGTGGCCAGTCCACTCACTGCATGAGAGAAACCGAGATGAAATCGGTGAGATGCGCGACGCGACCACGTTTCGCAATCGGGAGCATGCGCGTGCAGCGACCGCGCCGCCACCTAATCGACACTGCATATGTCCAGGGGGGCATCAGGCATTGGCGATTGCCCGTCAGCTATACTGTAGGATAGAGTCGCAAGGTGATGAATATGAGCCGTCACCGGCGGCACGACTCCGCAGATCGTACATTCCTGTGGCCTGTGTGTGATTCCTCGATTGCGGGGCAGATTGATGACGCAGTTCGTCGACTGGGTGGCGGGGAGAATTAAACCTCGGTTCGCATGAAGTTGGCGAAACGGGCAAGACGGCAATTGTAGTCTCGGTCCGCCGTGACCATCGACTCGTCTGCCGTAAGCCTACTCAAACGACTACCTAATAGACGGCCTTGTCAAACGCCCCGCCTCGTGGAACGCAAGCCAGATGAAGGAAGGGTCCCGCTAGGCCATGCGAGTTCGTCTTCCAATCGTGTTATGGGCCGACCGCCTCGGTCCGCGCCAGACAAGCGGCACGGTGCTACTCCGACCTCCGGAACAGTTGTTGACTCCCGGAGCTGACAGCCTTCCGGGACACTTTCCGACCTACCGGCGCCGCGGCAAGCAGCCGAAATAGAGTGGGGACCCATCCGCCCAATCCCGGGCCTGGTCTAGAGACCTTGGGACTGCCAGCCTCTTGGAACTCCAAACTGACAGGAAGTCAGCCCATGGTGAGCACACGGAGTTGTCGTCAAGCACCTCCGCCATCTCAGCGAGGGTCGGCGGACAAGCAGGCCACGCAGGGCAGGAGCATAAAGCGAGGCGAGATGGACGGGCTGACGGGTGGCCAAATGCAAGATTGGCTTCTCCTCAGAGTCGCAGCCACAGCTCCAGCTAAGCCAGACGTGGATACATGTTCAGGGTCCAACGGCGGGTCAGTCCATCCGCGCCAGGGGGGGGCCTGGCAGGCTGGGTGTCATCTTGCGATGGGCGGTCTGGCGGCCAAGAGGGTTCAAAGAGGAAGTTGGGGCCGGGGGTTTGCCTTTGAAGCCGAATTTGTTGGGGAAAGAAAAACGGCAGCGATGAAAAAAAATTTAAAAAAATGCACGTGAGAGTCGATCTGCGAAGAACTGTTGGCCGATGGCGAACAGGCACGTAATCCAGCCAGCAAGCAAACTCCTTGCTGGTTGTTCGAGCTCTTCTGGCTGCGAAATCGGGGTATGGGGCTCGCAAGTCGAATTCGTGACAGGCACACGACGAGCGTTGTGTGTAACCATATATTATGACATGTCTTTCCTGTCTACTTGGGCAGGGTTGTTGAGCGCGTAAAGGGTTGAGGTTCTCTGGATAGCCCATTGCCAACAGGGCACGGAGAAAGTCTCGCCAGCAGGATCGTCATCTGTCTGTTCCCGGTCGGGCTGTCTTATCGGCGTCGGCCGAGACGTATCGATACTACAATGATTGACGGATGACGGGATCCTGATCGCGCACCGCATAGAGAGGGCACGTTGAAGTCGGGCGAGGACTGAAGGCCGCGTCCCCCTTGTCGCTCACATGCTTATCGAGTTGCCGGCTTCTGCCTTCATGATGATCCGATAAGAGGGTCCATCTCCGTCAACAAGACCGCACTTCACTCTCGTGGAGGGGGGAGAAAACTTCGATGCAGAGGCAAAAGAGTTGGCAGAATGGGGTCTAGCGCTCCCCCAACAAAAAGAACGAAGACCGCTTTAGCAAGGGGCCCACGGCGGGTGGACACTTGATAGTTCGTGGCGTGGACCTGGATACTTGATACACATTAGCAGCTAACAGGCTGGAACGGTGTTAACAGTATCTCCTGAGACGTACCGCTACCCGATGCATCCCCCACCACATGACGACGCGGAACCAGGGGCAAGGGTCGCACGCAGCCTTGGCTTCCAGAAGGACGGCGACGACGGTACCACGGCCCTGGCGAGCGCGGCGGCGCTTCTCCAATTTTTGAGCTGCAATGCGCCAACCTCACCTGGCTTGTTTGCGAGCGGAGCGAGGCGAGGCGAGGCACTGGCACGGCCCTGACAGGCTCCGACGGCAATTCAGTTCGTCAGTCAGAGCCGTTGTCGACATTGATATCACGGCCACGTCTCCAAGCTGTCGCATAATGTAGCAAACAGCGTGACCGGAGAGCACTGATTGTGGCCAAGTCAGTGCTACTACTACGGTGTGCCTGGCTGAGGTCGACAAATGGGATGCCGCAAATAGAGTTGAGAGCAGGTGTCCAAAGCTCCCAATGCAGCGCCGTTGCCGTTGTCGGAAAGACATGCTTGGGACATTGGGCTGGGGAAGACAAAAAAAGAAGTCCATAGGCGGCGCATGCATCCATGTCGCAGCTTTTCAACCGTTTCAAGCCGTCCCCCCCTCCATGTCGACCACGGACTACAGTATAGGTGCGCAAAGACAGTCGATTCAACGTGATTATGCCAGTCGTTGGCCGGCGCGAGTTTTGCTCCGGGCCCGCCTGTAACTGACGCAGAGAGAAATACATCGCGAACTTGTCGCATATTGTCTCGTCAGTCGTGTGTGCCTCGCGTAGGCCGAATCTGTTGGTTCTCCTCCCCATGCTCCGCGGGTCGTTACACTTTGTCTGGCGTGCCGCTGCTTGGGCCCCAATTCTGTGGTTCCTACCCTGTGCTGGCATACCAAGGTAGGTAGTGTAGGCTTAAAGCAGGACTGCAAGGGTGTTATCAAGAAGCCGAGGTAAAAAAAAAAAAAAAGCACCCATCAAGGAATCGATTAAAACCCCCCCCCCCCCCCCCCCCCAAAAAAAAAAAAATCCCAGCATTGGTTGCTTTCCCGTCGGGGAGTCCAACGAGTTGAGCATGGAGCCCACTTCATCCCAGTCGCGGCATTGCCTTAGCATGGACCGTCGTCAATGGTTTGCAGGTAGCTCCTTTCGTCCGGTGTCAAGCTTCGAGCGGTTCTTCATGTGCGTGTCTCTCAACAATGTTCAAGGAGAAGGAAGTAAGTACCTAGCAAGTATTCGTATGTACGGACAGACAGACGTTACCTACCTACTCGATCCATCAGCCCCAGTCTTTTTTTTTTTCTTGTCCTCCAAATAGCCGTTTCGGGTGCTGTTGAGGAAGCACACGGAAAGACGATGTGATGTACCTTCCTTGGTTGCTTGGCGAGACCAGTCGCATCGATTGAGTAAGTAGGACCTTCGGACAAGACGGGCGTGATGAGCGAGACGGGCAAGTGCGTCGTGGACGCTTGCGCTTTTAGGAAGGCGAGGTGCGCATGGCCCCTTGCCTTACGTTGCCTTGCCTTGCCTAGTAGTAAGTACTCTTCCTATGTACCTACCTAGTTTACGTATGTTTGATTTCCTGGAGACTGTGGTGGGGTCGGTCACGATGACAAACAAGAGGTGAGGAGGAAGCAGTGTCGTGTCGTGTCGTGTCGTGTTGTTCCGAGGTACATGGGATGTACGTGCTCTGCCTACCTACCTTACCTACCCACCTACCTTGCATAGCATTGAGAAGCTGGTGCGGAAGGGGGGAAACAGAAAGATGGAAAGACGGGACGGGCAGACAAACTGTCTGTCAAGGTTAGGTTGCCTAGGTATGTAGCTGGACGGACACATGGACTTTAACCTCCCGTTGCGATCTGTAACTCGGTAACCCACTGTCCTCCATCACCAGGGCATACAAGTAGGTAGGTAGGTAGGTACAGCTAGCTAGCTACCCATTGCGTCGTTGCTCAACCTTGAGTTCTGTGCGGGCAGGCAGGCATTGCCTTGACGTGCCTCAGGCTGTTCGCTATATTGTCTGTCTTGCTTCCCCTCCATTGGTCTCGCCTCGCGTCGCCTTTCGTCGCTGCGTTGCGCCTTGGCCTCAGCATTATTTATGACTAAAGCCCGAGCAAAGACAAACTTCTCTCCCATGATACTCTCCCCGCCAAATCCCACATCAACCAAACCGGACCACAAATAACTACAAGGTACCTACCTACATTGTATTGTACGTACTATGTATGCATGCTTGTTCGCGTGTGCCGGGGTGGAGGGTATGTAGTGTACATGGTCGGCAGGTAGGGGTGTAGTGTAGGGAAGGGCCCTCAGCAGCATTCATTATCCACTCTTGCTTGTCCTTCTCCCATCCAGAAATTCAACCCTTCCTTCCTTCCCTTCCCCATATTAAGACCTTGAGGATCCCCTCGCATTGACCTGGATACTACTACTTCTTTTGTGTCTTCCTTCTCTAGTCCCTTTCCCTCTCTCCTCTTCCTACTCGACAACCACTCCGTGGAAAGGATTACTGCCCGGAAGCTCGCCTCGCTTCTCTTGCGCCAACTCCTTTCAACCCCCTGCAGATTTCCCTCTCTCAACCTCTTCCGTCTGTCTGTCTACCTCGCACCTATCAGTCCTGTGACGGTCGAGCCGACGTCAATCTACGGCACTGCTGCTTAGACATACTTCGTACACACTTGTGTCAACCGTTACAACTGTCGCGTGCCGAGATACCTTTCTCCCACCCACGAACGAGCTCCCCTTGTCTCATTTGCTACTACTGCAGCACACCAACGACTCAGGAGGGAACAACGAAAAAGAAAAGAAAAAACCCCAACGCCTAAGCAACTTGCGGGACCGCACACTGCCCTTTTTCGAAACGACGGCCAATTCAATTGGTCAATTCTCCCCCACCATGGCCGGCGTCACCGTGCTCAGCGAGCTTCCGCCCGCCTCCCTCTTCACCTTCCCGCCCGACGGCGCCCACATGGCCATCCCCCCGCCTCTGCCCGGTTCCATCGCCGCTGCACCCCCCGTCGAGATCCCCGACCACATCTTCACCGCCGCCCTCGACCCTCGCGTGCCCATCACCATCGCCGCCCTCTACGCCGTCACTGTCAAGTTGTTGAACAAGTACAACAAGTCGACCAAGAACAGGCCCTGGTCCATCAGCAAGACGAAGCCCTTCTTCGCCTTTGTCATCCTGCATAATGTCTTCCTTGCCGTTTACTCGGCCTGGACCTTCTGGGGCATGCTGGGCGGCATGCGGAGGAGCGTTGTGAGCCCCTTCGGCCCCAACGGCCTAGCCGCCACCGCCGACAGCTTCTGCCAGCTCAACGGTAACGGCGGCTTCGGCGCCGCCACCGTATACAACGAGACCCTCGGCTACTGGTCCAGCTTGGCTGGCAACTCCGCCCTCGGCTTCGATGGACGCCCGAGCCGCACCGCCACCGGTAGAATCTGGAACGAGGGTCTCGCCTTTTACGGCTGGATCTTCTACCTGAGCAAGTTCTACGAGGTCCTCGACACCTTCATCATCCTCGCCAAGGGCAAGCTCAGCTCCACCCTCCAGACCTACCACCACGCCGGCGCCATGATGTGCATGTGGGCTGGCATGCGCTACATGTCTGCCCCCATCTGGATGTTCGTCCTCGTCAACTCCTTCATCCACGCCATGATGGTAAGCCCTCGCCCTCACCTCATCTAACCTCGGGAAACAAGATGCTAACAGTTGTCCCAGTACACCTACTACACCATCACCGCCTTCAACATCCGCGTCCCCATGGCCATCAAGCGAACTCTCACCACCCTCCAGATCACCCAGTTCCTCGTCGGAGCCACCTACGCCATGGCGCACTCCTTTGTCTCCTACACTGTTCCCGTGACCAGCTACACCCGCAACAAGGGCGGCGAGGCCGTCACTCGGACCGCCGCCGCCAGCGCTGCCGCAGAGACCGCTGCCACAGCTGCGGCTGGTGCCTTTGAGACCCTCAAGAGCATGGTCTTTGGCGCTTCCTCCAAGGTCGCCGAGGAGGTCGCCGCCGCCTCCGCCTCCGTCGCCGCCGCGGTGCCTCGGGACGGATTCGCCTCCGAGACCGTCTATATCACGCAGCCCTGCGTCACCACCAGCGGCGAGACCTTTGCCATCTGGCTCAACGTCCTTTACCTTGCGCCTCTCACCTACCTGTTCGTCATGTTCTTCATCCGCAGCTACATCCGCCGCAGCAGTGCCGAGTCCTCCAAGGGCAAGGGTAAGGCCCGCCGTGAGAGCAACGTCACCTTGGCCGAGAAGGCCGGCTGGGATGCCGCTCGCGAGGTCAACCGCGAGATCTACAACGGCTCCGCCTCGCACAGCGTTGAGAGCAGCCCCAAGCGCGTCGCCAACGGCAAGGCCAAGTACTAGAAGCTTCGGGATAGAGGCCCGGGCGAGGGAATTGGAGATTATGAGAAATGGGTAACAAACGGAAGAGAAGGCCCGAGAGCGGGGTCGTTCTTGGAGAGGCGGCATGGTTTTGTTTCAACGGCGTTCTGAGCTGGGAAAACATTGGGGTGAGCATTCGCATCACCCGGGGCGCTCGCTAGTTTATCTTATCGCAACTACCTATTCTGTCGCATTGAGCGCGTAGGGTAACTAGGCAAGCCGAGCATGAGCCGGCGCAAGTATATGTATAGTCATCAAATTGAGGTTACTCGTTATACCACGGTCCTGAGCAATACTGAAACGTGATGTCTGCGGGGGATTTCCCGCTGGTCTTCTGCAGCTCCCCGGCGCAACATCAGGCAGCAGGCAGCACCGAGTAGTACGCCTCCGGGAAACGGCATCGTGAAGGAGCGGCGCAGGAATTTGTGGGACACGGACCCGAGGTCTCGGGTTCGGCCCCGGTTTCGGACTCCGGACTGGACCACCTCCGTCTCCGTAATCGACCATCTTTCCGGTCGCGGCGGGACAAGGGTGGCGACTCCGGAGTGTACTCCGACAGATAAGATATCTCTTGCCGACACTTGGCGACTGGGTGAGGTTTGTTCCTCTAACTAGTCCACGCTTTTTGGTTGTTGTTTTTTTAGTCCGTCTCGCGCCGACAGTGAGTCACTCCTCTAGAGCGTCGAGGGGCCACGTCATGCGGCTACTGAACCGACCACCTTGAGAGGTGGCCTGGTGCGCTTGCGTTCTGATTTCCGGCCTCGAGGGCGCGGTGCGCATATTACAGCAACAAGACACCGACTCCGCTACCCAGGCCAGGCGGATTGGCGATGGATGCGCCCCCCCCCCCGCCCCCCGTTGTGTGGACGTGGCCCCGATGCATCGACATGCATGCACACGCCGCACATGGCGGTCCTGGTTGAAGATTGTGGATGCGCGGGGGTGTACAGTTCGTTGTCTGTCGAGTCGTGCGCGACGACGACCGCTGCATCCCCCCCCCCGGGGCCCAGGCAATCCAGACTTCGCTCTCTCCCTACCTAACCCCCTCCGACTCACCGTACGCCCCCGGCCCCACCTCAGGGTGGACGATTTGCGAGCCGGCTTTCCCCACGTGAATGGGAGGCGAAGGGGCACGCGGAGAGGAATGTGTGCGGCCCAGATGTTCGCGCCACGGCAGCCAGAAGAAGATTGCACTGGTTCTACGAAGCTGACCAGAGTCTCACTGAATTTACAAAGCGAGGGAGGGGCCAGAGGAGGAGCGGTGACGAGTCACCACGAAAAGCTGACGGTGATGATTCATATACACATACGCCACCCCTCTGTCACACACGCACACACACGCACGACGAACACGGGCACAACAACGCGCATCGCGATCGCTTACTATGCGCGAGCTAAACTGGACCGCAAGCACCGCCGCCAGGGTGTCGCCCGCCCGCTCACCTTTTTTCGCCTGTCCCGTCGCGCTCACCTAAGCTGTCACCCCACCATCCCCCGTTTGGCCCTTCCCTCGGCGGCCACCCTCGGTCACGACCAATAAATCGACCAGAGACTCGCACACCCATGGTAAAGATAGAACGTCCCGCTCATGCTGACCGCAGCGGACGGGCGAGGATGCAATTCGGATGACTTGCCCCTCTCTCCATTCCACCCTCTTTACCCATGGCAGTCTGTACGTCGTAGCACACCCCAGATGCGGGAGTGCGGGAAGCACCCGGCGCAGAGGGCGGCGAGCTCAAAAGAGGACGGGGGAGAGGGGGGGTAAGAGGAAGTTGGGGGGTGGTATGTCAACCCCCCTCTCCTCCGCATGGAATGATGGGGGGGGGAGGGAAAGAAAGGCAAGAAGGCACACGCACATACTTTACACAAACACGCGCGGCACCGACGGCGCGACGCTAGGGTACCTTCGGCATAAGCGGGCAGGTTCTCCTCCCTTCCTAATGCCCACGACGG
>MU843644.1:0-69663 GCA_030867255.1 Colletotrichum somersetense | reverse complement strand
GGGGGGGGTTCGTCGGGAAATAGGCGTTGGGGAACAATATTAGACAAAAAGTCAAACTCGCACAGTTCCAAAATTAGAGCTCCAGGTTCGAAGATGGAATCAAATGGATACCCTTGCGTAGTTGTTTCTACCTCGTTTGTGACGTCACACGCTCTCTCTCTACATCTCTTTGTAGTATTCTGTACTTTATTTCAGTCCATCTCTGTGGTCCTGAGAGGTGCAATCCTGCCATCGTTACCAATGCCCCCGATAGCCCGGTAATCCCCATCTCCATAATAAAATAAAAATAGACGCCAGGTATATGGTAATAATGCCGTGAAGAAAAAAGAAAAGGGGAGAAAAAAAAACGCCGTGTCATGCTATTATTAGTCGGTTTCCGTAACGACTTGCCCGAGAGCTTGCTCATATGTGAGCCTTGTGCCACAGCAATATCTGCCATGACGCGCAAGCACCGCTTCAGTCCACTATTCTTGCTTGATGGAGCACTTTGTCTCCAACCACTTTGCAAATCGCACCGTCGGAATGTCGAAGAGTCTCCAGAAGATGTCGGCCGCCCAGATCACGGCGGGAATGCACCCGAAAGATCCCAGCACGAATCCCGTGTTGTACCACCATCCTTCGAGTCCCGTAATGGCGTAAGCCCGCTTCTCAATCATGTAGCCGACCGTGTGCATCA
This sequence comes from Colletotrichum somersetense, assembly GCA_030867255.1. Classification (NCBI taxonomy): domain Eukaryota; kingdom Fungi; phylum Ascomycota; class Sordariomycetes; order Glomerellales; family Glomerellaceae; genus Colletotrichum; species Colletotrichum somersetense. The sequence goes on along the minus strand of MU843644.1, from coordinate 68,987 downwards.
CCGGTCCGTGCATGAGGTAGAGAGCGTAGCTAATCTTTCCGAGGTACTGGATCGGAGCAAGGTTGAAGAAGCTCTTCCATCTCGGCGAGTGGCTGACGCAAAGGACGAACAGGACGGCCCCGATGGATTGCCAAAATCGGTAGCCTTCCGCATCCCACCACTTGGGAATGAGCGAGCAAAGCCAGACCCAGCCGGGGGTGATTTCGTAGTTGATGTCCGGTTGGCACATGAAGTAAATGGACAGGATGCTAAGCATCGCCCAGCAGAAGCCCTTGAGGCGGTTCTTGTTCGGCTGCTTCTCGTTGGCAGGGAGGATGGAGCCGCCGACGGGGGTGTTGTTGCCCATGATCTGGTCGTATTCTGCAAGCATCATGCCGAAGTAGAAGAGCAGCAGCTCCCAGCGGTTGTTGCGATAGGTGAATACGATGATGCCCCATAGGAAGAGGAAACGGAGCCCGGTCCGAACGCGAGCCAGGCCGATAAGCGTGATGAACAGGTACATCGAGCAGCGGAACTCGACTGGGATGGTCCACAGGTGCACGTCGTACGCTAGTCAATGTTAGTTTGCGGCCGCAGAGGCACCCCGCACGGCCACTTACATGTGCTTCCACCAAACTTCTCCCAACCAAATACATGGACGAAGTTGAACATGCTCCACGCCCAGTCCTTCAGCTGCTCCGAGAAGGTGTCCAACGGCTTCAGGTGAGGCTCCATGACATTCTTGTGGTACGCCCTGTCGATGGCGAAGTCTCTGGTCCACTCGTACACGCCAAGTTGCAGCAGCATCATGATACCAAAGGTCGAGATGGCGGTCGGCAAGTAGAGTCTGATGAATCTTCGGAAGATCAACGACGTCGTCGTGACGGAGAACTCGTCAAAATTTCGAGCGCGCAAAAGCTTGATGGGTTTCATGGACAAGGCGTAACCGGAAATGACGAAAAACAGGCACACGGCAGGCGGGCCTTGATAAAAGAGTCGGAGGAACGGCAGCTTGAGAATGTGGTAGTTCTTCTCGGATGAACCCCAACCCTCGGCGATGATGAAGGCCTGGTAAAAGTAGTGGCAAAAGAAAACGAAGAGTGCGGCGACTCCACGCATACCGTCGAGGTGGGACGTCGGGAACAGCTTCTCGGATCGGCCTCGTTCTCTCGAGAATCGGCTCTGGACGAAGCTAGGGAGTAGGAAGATGAGGGCGCGGATCACGGTAACGCGCCATGGTACGGCCCGGGCATAGCCCACAACACTGCGTGCGACCGTGGACCATGGCGGTATGGCGAAGCGGGATTCGAGGTCGACCCTACCGCTCTCGCTCTCGACGTCGGATAGCGTCTTCTCGTCTAGGAGACTCATGCCCTCTTCGTGTGACAGGGACACCTTGGAAGTAGCGTGTCCGTTCATTGTCCTGCAATGGAGTTCGGTGGGTGGCTAGGTGTCTGTTGAAGGGGCGGGTATAAGAGGACTCTCGAGGCCGAAAAGTCGAGGTATCACTTGGGGCTTGGAACGAGACAATGGCCAAAAAGAGTCGGGCGGAAAAGGAAAGGGAGGCGTAGAGGAGGGCAGAGTGGTGGTTTTTGGCTCGGAGGCCCTTATTATTCAGACGATCCGGATCTGCAAGAGAGAGGGGCAAAAGGAAAGTAGGTGGGATAGGAGGCACGGCAAGGGAAGGTAGATGTAATTTGGAAGAAAAGACACAGGCCCTGCGTGTCCGTGAGAACGAATGGATGGTTCCCGAGGAAGAGGGATGTGCTGGGTTGCCGAATGGGCGAGTATTGCCTCTCGTCTCGTTACCGAGGCCGTGACCCGGACCCGGACCTGGACCTGGACCTTGATGTCGGTGGGCTTAAAGCAGGACAGAACCTTGGGCGCATGAACCGGGATGCCTCCGCGCTGAAGCAGGAGCGTGGGCCGCGCAACGAAAGGAATGTGGAGAAACAGGTAACAGACGGGAACTAATGTAAACAGGCGAAACAGCAAAACAAAAGGACCGGCTGAGTTTGTGGTTGGAAGGAGCGCAAGAGAAGCCTAGGTATGTGCATGTACAGTAGTATACAGGCAGGCACCCAAGCAAAGGTAGGTAAAGTAGAGGCAGTTATGCAGGGGATAGGGATGGAGGGGGGGGGGAGGCTTGGATAAAGCAGGATCTCGAGGCTATTTAGTAAATACCTAGGCAATAGCCCAAAGTAGAGGAAGGAAAGAGTGACAGCCAGAGGAGAACGAGAGAAATCGGGTGGGCGTCAGCGGTGTGGGTTCATGGAGCCTGCCTGTTTCAGGGTCGTAGCGTGGAATGGTGTAAGTGCAGTAAGTGCAACAGCTATGACGGGGATGGGCGAGGTGAGGTGAGGGATGCACCATGAAAACCAGATCCCGTCCAGAAACGATGCCGCTGAGCGTCTATGTAAAATGCACACCTACCTGACTGCGCCAAGTAGAAAATGTGCAGCCAATTATCTCTGTCTTCGGTATGGAATCCGGTGTTTTGCGTAATAGTGTGTCCCGAGAACTGGATATGTATGGCTGTCGTCAATTCTGTGCGTATAGCCGCAAAGTCTGTTTGTTCGCTCCCGTCTGTCTAATTTTGACACAAAGCCAAAAGAAAAAGAAAGTGCTGGGCAGATTGTAACCCCGGGAAAAGCCGCTGGGTGCAGGCGGGAGCCCCCCCAGAAAATATGTAACAAAATAGTTAAAAAGTAGTCGAGGCGTATGTGTCATGAGCCAGAAACGCAAAAGTAGCGCTCCGGCTGTGCAATGCACGACTCTCGACGATCGGACTGTTGCCCTGCGAGTGTCGTTCGTCTCGATGTTTGACTTTGTGGCGTGTCTGTGTGTGTGTGCGCGCGCGCGTGTGTATGTGTGTATGCAGGTTCACGACTACCGCCTCGATGTTGACCATGCACGGCCCCGTCTGGCAGTCCAATGAGTGCGGTGGCAGAAACAAAAGATGAAACGATGGGGAACAGGTCGGGTCAAGGTGAGGGTGGAGGATAACCGAAGAAGTGAACGTGTGAAGCACAATGCCAGGGGGATGGGGATAATAACAAGTGACGGCGGGTCGATTCCAGACGGCGGAACTTCACGGCGCACGCTTCCATAGATCAATTGCCCGAGGAAACATTATATGTTTTGGTCGGGCCGGCGGTTGTAGGCGGAATGGCGTAGTAGTTTCACAATAGATGAGATAGATACATAGGTGGTAGAAGGAACCGGTCACTTTTTTAATGAACCAGGCGTGCGCGGACTCAACGGACCATGTGCACATGGTCTGCACAAAACGACGGACTCTGAAAATCAAATTTCCCCATGTAAGTCGGCAATATGACCAGACATGGAAAGTTGATCGCTGTTTACGGATATTTGAGATCTGCCAGCCAAGCAGGGGGGGGGGGGGTGCCTGGGTACGCGAACGTAGAGGGCAGAAGACCTGCTGAGGTCTCTCTAGACGGAACTCGTGAAATCAGTCTTTATCGGCTCGTGACAGTGAAGCCCTTCCCCTATTTCCCTTCCCCCCTCCCGCGGCCCTCATGCCCGTACAGAGAGTCCGCCTGCGGGTCCGCCGCGCGCCGCCGAGCGCCGCCGCGCCCATGACGTTTCCTTTCCTCCCGACCCGCCCCTACTATTGCTCATTCTTCCGCCGGCACTTGCAATGCAAGGGAGAGGAGCTAAGCTAGCGCGGATGGAGACAAGATCGATGGGCGATGGGCGAATGGCGTGCCCGGAGAGGCGGGGCCGAGAGGAGGGCATAAGGGGGATAGTGTGATAAATCCCGTAAAGGGTCTCAAGTTGCGTGCGTGGGGGGGGGGGGGGGGCGGAGAACTCAACGAATGAGGGAAGGAAACTCGCCCGAGGTTTCATCCCGACGAGAAATGACATTGCCAAATTCCTCACCATCAACGAAGAGACAGACACGGCAATTTGCAACCGACAGCAGGTCTCGGCGCATGAGTTATGTAAGCTGTTTTGTTGTTTTTGTTCCTCGATGTGCTCGGGGAAGAAGAAAGGGCCACTTTCTCGGCCCATGAAGCAGTCGTAAGCTGGGCTGGGGTTCTTCCAAGTGTTTGCTGGAGAAGAATGGAGCGTCGGACGGGGGGGTTCTGTCTGTCGGCCATGGATTGGTTGGGGGCTTGGAAGTTGCGGGATCGCAATCCACTTTTCTTATCTCTCGCACTCTGCGAAATACACGATCAACGGTTGACAACGTCCCGAGGGCTTGGGGGGTTTGCGGCGCAACATCCGTTTTCTCCGTCCCCTGTGTTGCGGGCAGGGGTGTTCAAGGTTGAGATCGGCGCTTGGATCCACCGGCTGCCGCGCTTGGCAAAGTGGGGAGGCTGCTGCGAAACGCTCGGCGCGCAGGGACCCCCCAGCGGGGCGAAGGGGCCCGGGCCAGGGGAGCAGGACGAGGACAGCATGTTTCCTGGGACAGGCCAAAACCCCTTAGCCATGTTCCAGATTGCTGAATCCGTCACGTTGAGTGCATGGCAACTCATCGCTAAACCGCCCCCGTCCCTGCCTGCCCGCCGTTCTCATCTTTCCAAACATTCCATCCTCCTAACCTTAGCGAGCCTCCACTCTCCCGATCCATTCCCTTATTGCTCGTTCCTCCCAACCCCTATACTTTTCGTAGACATGCCGAGATAGGTAGTCAGGCAGGTATCCCCCTTCCCAGCTTTCGGTCCTTGCCAAATGCGTCCCAGCTGGAGTTTCCTACTGGCAGCGCCCGGCCATCACTGCCGCCGCCCCCGTCCTTGTTGCTTTCTCTAGCCGCGTAGGTAGCTTTGGCTCTGCTTGAGGCAAGCAATAGGTAGGTACTCGTTTACTAAACTACGTACATAGTATGTAGGTAATCGCCTGGCCCCCAATTAGAATCAGGAGGGCAATAGTTGATCAACATCCCATCCGAAAGCCGAGTCATAGTCCTCGCGCCAGGGAACGCCCTGGACTTGTTTTTAGACCTGTCCTTCCTGCAACATGCACTATATTCTCCTAGCAGACCATTAGCAGCTTGTCTGATCACTCGCCGGCACTGCATCTAAACCTCGCACAGATGCCCTTATTCGAGTCATTTCCCTTCATCGCCGCGTCGCATACATTAGATCAGGTAGGTGGTCTAGTGTCTATCAATTACTCGTTGCTAAAAAAGCCAAAATTTTCGGGGCTTGGGGTCTGCGAGAAACCAATCTAGGTACTACTAGCTGACACACATAAGCACAGGCACTGTCAAGTCTGCAGTCGAAAATCAACTCATATGTATGCCGAACTACTCGCTCCGTTACATTAGTCTTTTTTGTCTTTGGTATCCTCTACATGACACTTAGCCGTCAAAAAGGTGTGAACACCTACGCGAATGCGCGAATCCAACGCCTGCCGTACCCGTTCCCAGCACCATGCGAACCCTGTGTAGCTCATCCACGTCTTTCAAGAAAGCCAAACGCCCAAAACACCTCGTCTTTTAACCTCTTCATTTCATGCCATGCGATGCCTTACCTTGTCTAGGTTGAGAGCCAGTCGAGGAACTCGGGTGTGAAGTAGCTGATGACAATCGTCGCGCCGGCCCGGAGGATGCCCTCGGTCGACTCGAATGCCATCTGCTTCAGGTCGAACACGCCCGACTTGGCCGCCGCGTGGATCATGGCAAACTCGCCACTGACTTGGTAGGCGGCGACGGGCATGTCCTTGCCGAGCTCCTTCGCGTCGCTGATGATGTCGAGGTACTGGCTGGCCGGCTTGACCATGATGATGTCCGCGCCCTCACCAATGTCGCGCACGATTGCGCGACGCGCCAGGCCGCGGCCGCCCGGAGGCAGCTGGTAGCACTTGCGGTCTCCGAACGACGGGGCAGAGCCTGCCGCGTCGCGGAACGGTCCGTACAAGCAGCCCGAGAACTTGGCCGAGTACGACATCAGCACCGTCTTGTGCGCGATGCCCTCCTCGATCAACTTGAGCTTGATGGCACGGATGCGGCCATCATTCATGTCGGACGGCGCGACGCAGTGAGCGCCGGCCTGGGCGTAGGCAATGGCAACGTCCGAGATGCGGTCAACCGACAGCTGGTTGTTCAGGCTGCCGTCGTCGCGGAGGATGCCGCAGTGGCCGTGCGACGTGTACTCGCACAAGCAGACGTCGGCGCAGATAAAGAGCTGCGGGAACCGCTGGCGCATCGCACGAATGCTCCTGATAACGGGCCCCTCGGGGTCGTCGGCGGCCGTACCGAGAGCGTCCTTGACTCCCGGGCGCACGGGCACGCCGAAGACCATCACAGAGCGCAGACCCTTGCGCACAAGCGTCTCTACGTAAGCCATTGTTTTGTTGATACCTCGACGGTATTGGCCGGGCAAAGAGGGGATCAGGGCCTCCTCATCGTCTTGGTCCGAAACGAACAGGGGATAGATAAGCATGGACTAGAAGGGGTGGAGTCAGCGTTTACTCAATAATGCCAACAGTTTCCCGCAAAGGGATCAAACTGACCTTGGTCAATTGCCTCTCCGCTTGCCACGAGCGGGCAAGGGGATGGAAGTAGCCACCGTGCAGCTGGCTTGAGATATCTCCCGAGATGCTGACGCTGGTCGCAGCAGTGCTGGCGTAGGACATGGCGCGTGAGATTTGTGACCGACCGTCGTCTATGGTGGAGACTGATTGATCACCGCGGGGTCGGCGCGGGACGCCGGAATCCCTCAAAGTGAGGTCCTGAACAAGACTGGAAAAGGACATGGCGGAACTCGATAATGATAAACTTCAATGGCCAAGGGCAGCAGATATGGAGGGGTCGTCGAGTGGCGAGCGGTCGTCGGGAGGCGAGTCGAAATGGCGGACGCGGAAAAGGATGCGTCGAGCGGGTATTATACTATGGCGACCGACGATTCTCGTCGCAATGAAGAATGCAATTCGAAATGGAGGAAAGGTTGCGACGGCGAAGGTGTTCAGGCGTTAGAGGCGGTCGAAGGGTTTGGGGGCGGTGATGTTGTGGGAAAAAAAGATGATGGCGGAGAGAGAGCGGCCGAGGGAGGGGAGGCAAAAGGTTCGCGTAGCCTGTGGTTGACGGGATTTGAAACAAACCAGCTTTCCCTTGCCGGATTGGGTGCAGTCGGCAGGAGACGGAGGTAAGCGTGGGGACCGCCCGCAAAAGCGTGCCGAAAATCAACAAATAGGATAGCGCAATGGAACTCGGAGGGGCCAATCATAGTGCCATCTTTTGCAATTGGCCACCCTCGTGGCGGTTTTTCCGCTTTCAAGCGCTTCCCGACGTTATCGTGCTTATCTACAGGTTAAACTACGGAGTACTTAGGTACCTTATAGAGTACATCATGCTTTGATCCCTCTGCAGTCGGTCAGCAGAATTCCCATTGTCCAACCAGGGCTGACTCAGATCCATCGAGATGCACTTCGAGCCTCGGCCAAGTCATCCAGTTTCCCGTTATTTCCATTCCCTTCGCAGTTAAAGATACTTTTCATTTCTTCTTGGTCCAGTTCCGTTGGCCCTTGTTCGACGCAGCGTTTGTCAGAGGTTTCGGCTTTCCTGGCCAGCCGGCAGCTCATGCACACAACTGGTACAAGATTTCAATTCCGAGATGATCCGAGGGAGTCCGCGGGTTGCCGCAGTCCCGAGTCCTCTCCGTTGGCCCCCCGGTTCGTCCCACCCTGAACAACGTTTACCGGTCGGAACGGGTGCTGTAAAGACCCCCGTCGCCGACCATGATGCACTCCGGTGATGTCTGAGGAGTCGGGGACCGGAAAAGCTTGCGGTTGCTGTTTTTTTCATCAATACTCATTTCCAACCCCTCTAACTCTGACATGTTTTCTAGACGTGCAAGACGTCGCGACACTTTTGTTGTCCTTGTTTTCTCTTGACTTGACGTGCTCATTGTGTGGTCTAAACTAGAAGGGCGGCGGCTCAGTACCTGTTTTGGTTGGTTTACTTGTGCAATAAGATGCCCAATACACCATGTGGCCATCCCGCCTTTCCTTGCGTCGGTTTTGGGCGCTCACATATTCCCATTCCTGAGCACGTGTAGGACGCCAAAATCCGATGCCCAACCTTCGGTCATCACCTCCCTGCGCCCATAAGTGTCCGGGCCGAGGAGCACTGCCGATGATTCTGATTAATTCTGATAACCTTGTTTTCTTCATTGCACATCAGCCATGGCGTTTCGCTGTCTCGAGATAAGCTACTTTCCCAAGCTATGATCTCTGGCGCCCCCAATTTAAGCACCGGCCTAATGTCGTCCAGATATCCCTTTCCAGGCACCTGTTTATCCTGTGCCAAAGACGTTGGTCAATGTAGAAGTGAAAGCCGTCATAAGGCTTCACGCAGTCTTGCGCTGGAAGATGCCAATACCACGCTGTGTTTGTCGATGGGCACATTGGCTCACCCGGGACAAAGCCACGAAGCTTTCCTACTGTTATGGCATATTAAGTGCGGCTTAACACTTCTCAAGCCGCAAGCTGAAAATTCGAGTCCGGAAGCTTCCAGTGAGTAAGATGAGATGGGGCAACTCTCCGCTTTCTGTCTGCTCCCGAGGGCTATGGGTGAAACAGTGGGCTTGGGGCATGGGAAGAGGAAGCCACGACGGCAGGTCTGGTGTTGATCAGAGGAAAGACCGAACTTGCCCAAGGAGAGGTCTGCTTAGACGAGAGTCGTGAGGTCTTGCCCGCTTGTTTTATTGCTTTTCTGCCTTTCTTCAAGCCCACCACGCGTCGACGCCCCACGCAATTGCAAGCGGATCACCAACATCGTGAGACCTGCCCTCGGCAGCTTATTGCCGGCATTGGCAAGAGCTGACACAAATCCATCACTTTTCGGACCCATCGCAAGGCATTTTGCAGTCACCAGGTTACGCCATCTTTGAATCCATTTACTGGCTGCTACCGGTTTCTGCAACAGGGCCTGACGAGCTTGCGATCTTAGACCCGGTAGAGAGTCAAACATACCGACGTCACTGCCGACTCGTCGCGTTTTGCACTCCTCCGGATTCCAAGAAGTACCGTCTTCTCTTCATCCCCTTTCCTTTCGTCTTCCATTCTTGTTTTCGGGTCGTTTGTCGCCCAGTCCATTCCTTACTCCCGACAGTCGTTACTCATGCATCATGAAGAAGAAGCCCATGAATACCCTCGCCAATTTGGCGCCTCGCCGTCGCGATAGAGGTATCAAAAAGGAACAAGCAACGGAAGTCAGAGGTATGAACGTTGGATGGGAGCGCATTGTCGAACGATGCCTGCTAACGACCTCCACAGAGCCGGTGACACCCTCGTTGCCTGCAAACACCAGCGAACCAGCCCCTTCCGAGAGCGGCGCTGCCTTGACAGGCAACCAAGACCAGAATTTTGACCGCTTGGCCAGTGAAATCCTAGAGAGCACTATTTTCAACCATCCGAACGGCCTTCGAAGTCATCCCTCGGTCCTCCTCTGTGCTTCCGAACCAATAACATTTCCATCCCATTCTTCAGAGCAGAAGCTGAAGATGGGCGCCTCCTCGCACAACCTGACAATCAGTTCTCCATCGGGAGAAAGCACTGCACATTCCCAGTCGCGCGACCAGGCTTTGGATACGAACCAGATTCCACCAGCCATCCCTCGCAAATCTTCACGTCGGCGACGAGGCAAGCGCACGAAAAATATCGACAATGAGCTCCATAATGCGAAGCGTTATTTTCCTCAATCGAAGACCACGCTGCTCGATGCCGGCAATAGACATGGAGTTGTCTTGTCTGGCTCGACGACGGCGCCTCTCGGCATGATGTCCAACCAGGCTCTTGGCTCGATGTCTGACACCAACCCAAATGCTATCAATCCCAATTTGGTGAACGACAAGCTCACAGCGATGCTGGCTGCTACTGAGGCCCTCAAACCTCGTGGATCTCAGGAAGCTACGCCCACGACCTCAAACCCTTCACGAAACCGTCGCAAAAAGGTCATGTCAAAGGTCCGTCAGGCGCTCGACATCTTCCAGTCCAAGCCGAAGACCCCGGAGTCCAGAATCAGGGGCAAGATCTCTGCCCCAATCGCTCTCACAACATGCGCCATGCCAAATCCAGCAGTCCACTACCATCTGGAAGAAATCGAGGACGCTTCTCCTGCCAAATCTGCCCACCTCCGCGCGAACGGAGACGACATGTTTGGCAACCGCAAAATGAAGAAGTCGCAGACTATCATTGGGGGCTGCATCGTCCGAAAGCCTCTTCCCAGTGATCGAAGTGTCGTATCCTCTGACGACCCCTTTTCCGAGGCGTACGAGATAATTCGTACACCCACTCCCTTTGAGCATCGCTTGAAGATCAGCATCGACTCGACTGATGATATTCCGCCTGTCCCGGTCCTCAATCCATTTGCCGCCGAGAAAGACTTTGATGCGGATCTCGAAGGCATCCTGTCCGAGAAACCCCTCTGCGCTTCGACCCCTCGTACGCGTCCTATCCACGACGCTGCTACCCAGGAGAGCCCCTCGAAGAGATACACAAAGCAAGGTAAGCGTCACCTCGAGGCCCTGAAAGAGACCGAAGCAAGCACTGTTACTGGTGGCCCTGCCCCTCGGAAGCTGAAGCTGGCCGGTGGCATGAAACTGTTTCGCGACCAGGCAGACCTGAGCATTAAGAAGCACCCGTCCCCTAGCAAGGACGAGCTGAACGATTTGGAAACTCGATTCCGTGCTTATGCGATTGAGCAAATCAAGAAGGCGCCTTTGGAAGAGCGTGAGGCGTTGGAGATCAAGTTCGCAGGCCTCATCGGACCCAACGCGCTAACGCCGCGGGACAATAATGCACCGATGAAGTCGCGTGCGACCAAGGACACCATGGACGAGGTCAGCAGTGTTGTAGAGCATCAGCACACCCGCGAATCTTCGGTTTCATCATCCAAGAAATCTCGAATCCCTCGCCCTGTCGAGCCAACCACCAGAGTTCCATTCGCTCCCCGATTCGCACCTCAGCGCCAGCCGACCAACTTTGACGCGATGGAGCTTGACGAGCTGCAGTAGGATGTCACCGTTGATGGTCCCCGGCCTCGTCGATTTTAGGCTTGGTCATGGAGTTGACGAAAGAAAAGTGTCGTCCAGTTGTTGTGGTCCGCAAGGACCAGCGTTCGGCATGTTGGGCGAGTGAAGGGGTTTCTCGCAATTTTCTTTGTTTATTTTTCCACGGCTTTCGAGGTCATACTACCACGTCTGGCAAGGGCCCTATAAAGCTAGTAGCTTCGTAGAGATACAGTAGACGACATGGAGATCGCCCTCCTTTTCGACGACTAGATACACTACGAGGCTCGGCTCAACAGCCTCTTACTCCGGTTTTCAGCACGTACTTCGTCCTGCCCATTTGTGTTGGGTATCTTATCGATTCGACGACCAGTGCATCTACCAAACGTCTAAAGTTCGCCCCCGCCACCAATTTGTGTAAGTGGTTGCCCTCATTCTTGGTCCTATCTGGAATACTGACGCCAGACAGAAGAATAGAAGCAGCATCAACGCCGTAGCGCAGCACACCGCGCTCTTTTCATTTTTCTCTACGTCGACGAGAAGCGACCGGAGGTTTGCCGTCTTCATCACGGTTTTTGCGAACGCACAACCCTTAATACACAAGTCCTACTGCACCTGTGCACGGGTACATGGTTGCTGCGGATATCTGAGGACCGGTTGATGCACCGAAGGTTACGTTTGGGATTGGTCTGCGGTACAAGGAATTCTCTTCTCATCCATGTTGTCATTCCTCGAACATGGGCAAGAGGCGTCTTACATCATTCAACCCTCGACAAGGTTTTTTTCTTCCTTTTTTCACTTTTCGTTCCTTGTTTTTCTTTTTCTTTTTTTTTTCTTCTCTTTCCATATGCCAAGATTGCATATAAGGGATTTGCTGGTTGATGGACGGTACGAATGGGGGATCAGTGTGGACTGGATTTTGGGCGAGTTGGTGGTACACAACCCTCCTCAATGTCAAAGGGTCGCTTTTCCTGCAGCAGTAGCAGACAGACAGTAGATACACCGATACTCAATTCAATCAAAGACTTTCAAAATTCACCATGATGTCATATACTGACAGTATGCAAATACAATATGTTTGGTAATTGTTTGCATTTCATATCGTAACACAGATGTGGTATCATTCAAGCCGGCTCGCTTTCTCCGAAACAATAATAGTACAACATGGTATCCCAAATCTCCATCATCAGTCATCCATTGTTCCCATAAATGGAACCCTCGCTATATCCAGGCTATCTCTCAAAGCGCAGAAGCCTGGGGAAGGGAGGGGGTGGTTTAGGCGCCCTGGTCGGTTGTGGTGGTTGGTGGTTGGTGGGGGGTATCAAACATTTAAATCGAGCAACCGCGGGATGCCGTTTAGTAGCGGCGGGAGCCGCGGCCGTCGGTTCCGTGCATGCGGCGGGTGCCGGCGGCCTTCTGGCCGGGGCGGCGGGTCAGGGTGCCCTTGAGCTTGAGCATGGCGCCCGAGATCTTGTCGCCCATGGAGGGCTTGCGGCGGTGGTGGTGGACGGGGGCCGCGGTGGTGTGGACGGGGCCGCGGCGGCGGGAGAAGAAGCCGCCGCGCTTGGCGTGCGTGGTGCGGGTGGTGGTGGTCGTCGTGGTGTGGTGGTGGGCGGGGGCGGCGCGGCGGCGGGAGAAGAGGCCGGTGCGGCGGGGGGCGGTGGTAGTGTGGCGGGTGGATCGGAGAGGCATAGTGATGGTTTTTTTGGGGGGGAGTATTGGTTTATATGGAAGCGGTTTTGTTTGGGGGTAGTGATAGATGTAGCTGGTGTGGTTTGCTTTGCTTTGGTAGACTTGTAAGTCTTGATAGTGGTTTGTTTGTTTGGTTGTTGGATAGCTTGATGCTTGTGATGAAGAAGAGAGATCAGGAGGTAAGTGGGAGCGAAGGGCGGTTTATATGTCTTCTTGCCCGATCAACTCCATATACTGGATGTTGGTGTCAAGGTCAGACAGACGTAGGATAGTGGTGTACAGGTGTGTTGGATGGCATCATCAGAGGAGCTTCGGAAGCGGGGGGTGGCATTGGCGGTGGTGGTCTAGGGGATCAGGGTTCAGAGGGGATGATGTCAGGGTCCACGGGATCTACATACAATGTAGTACCTAAGATTGGTGGCCTCTAGATGATACGGGAGAGCCAGAGTCAGGCTACGACATTCCGAACGAACCACCCAGATCCTATCTACATCGGGTCAGGTCACACTGGGCGGGTGTGTAGTGGGAATGATGCGCAAAGGGTCCAGAACCCGTGTCCTGGTCCATCTTTGAACCCCTCAACTGTCTCTGCGATAGAGGCAGAAGAAACATGGGTGGAGGGGGGCTGGACCCTAGTTGTGGGAGACTGTGACGTCCCTTGCATCTCAGCAGGAGGAATCCTCCTGTGGACATGCATGAACGTTGGCGAAGGATTTAGTTAGACATTGTTACGTAGGATGGGAAGGGGGACCGCGCGCTTGCGAGCTTCTAGTGTGGCAGCCAAGGCTGGCCAGACCAGTGCTCGTCGACCGAATAGGAAGGATGTGTGGTGAGCGAGCGGCATGTTTGCGCGGCGCCGAGGTGAAATGAGGTCAAGGTGAGCGTCAGTTGCGAGGGCGTTCGTCTGTCGACCTCAGTGAAGAAATGGAAAACAAGTTTGGAAGGGGTCCTGTGGCTGGTGACGTATGGGCTGCGGGTGGAAGAAGGGCTCCCATTGGCTCCAGCCTCATACCCTTGCCCCAAGCCTGCTCCCTTTTGGCCCAAGATCGGTCATCCACGGCTTGGGGCGCTAAAGCTAAAGGGCATTAGTGGAGTTCCGCCAATTAGCGTTGTGGCACAGAAGAAGGATGATGTGTGGCTGGGGCAGATATGATGTCATCGTCATCGGCGTAACGGTTTCGCAAGTTGGGTTTTGCCGTAAGGCCCAAACGGTTTTCTTGTTTTGTTGTTCAATTCCCGTTGTTCTTCTGTAACCCTTGTTATGCCTTACCCTTCCTCTTTGCCGGTGTGACCGGAGAGACGGCGCGCGCTCGCGGTATCAATGTGGGGGAGGGGAGGGGGGGGATGAGCGTCGCCTTTTACTCCGTACGGGTGTCGATGAACAGAGGTCCGACGACGTCAGTTTTGCGGGTTCGACACTCCTTCGGAACACATCGTACCTTACGGAAGGGTCAGCAGGGTTTCGAGACGGAGCAGGCGATTGCTAAGGAGAAATGACATTGCTGTCTGGCACTGGTTCTGCCTACTGGGGTGTTTTGCTGGCCGACTGGCTGGCTAAGTCTTCCCTCTCCCGTCACGCATGGAAGACGATTTTATCCATCGCCCGGGTGACGAGAAAGAGCGCCGGATTTCCCTACTACTACCATCACCACCACCACCACCACCACCAGAAAACTGTCCCTCTATTTTGTCACCCAGGTGTCCATCTACATAGTGTCGGTCACACTACCCGTCTCCAGTCTTTCCACCAGCCACTCCTGGACGATGTTTGCCGGCGTGGATTATGGCTGTGTCTCTTCGCTCTCTTCAGAGGGACCGCGGGTGCGTAGCATTGATCGTAACGGTCTCGTCGGTGGTTCTGGCTTCCCGATCGACATCCTCGTAAGACCAATCTAATTCGTCGTAATCCCACTCAGGGTAATCCGCGGGATTATAATTTGCATCAATGATTCCCCCCGCGACTAAACCACCCTCCTGGCTGCTACTCTCGTAGGCACCCCGGTCGCTATCCTCGCCGCCACCCCAGTCGTGATACTCGTAGGCGGCCCGTTTGTTTTCATCGTCGGCTTCCCAATCGACACCATTGTCGATGGCATCGATGCTGGCGTCTGTCATGTTGGCGGCAGGGTCGATCATGGGCTTCATCTTGGGCTCGTCGAACTTGAGCCTCCAAATGTTCTTCGGCCGTCTGATGCCGGGAGGTTTGCAAAGAGTCTGGAGCCAATAGTTGTAGTGCTCCCTCAGGCGCCACAACGAGTGCTCGTATCTGCAACTCTCCAGGGTGCAGGTTCCGATTTGCCTGACAAAGTACTTCTTGACGAGCATGAGTCTCGGGTCGCAGAACTCCCGCCGTTTAACGTCGTGTACCGACATGTTTTTGTCGCGGATCATGATCCAGGAGTTCTCCGGGGTGATGCAGTCTCGAATGCATGCGGGAAGCGTCTTGAGCTTCAGTCCCCTATCGTCGTTCTTGGGCCACAACATCCACCACTCCATTCTACCTCTGTGATTCGCCCATGCATTTCGTGGTCCATGTCTCATCATGGTCGACCCTTCAGCTCCCGTGAGGAAGAGCAACTCTATGACCAGCAGGGTCAACCGAAGCAATCGCATCGTGATAACAACAAGCTAGTCGCAACTGGGTGTCTTGTAGCTAGCAGGAAGCTGGTGCGATGGTTCCAGAGGGCCGAGTGACTTCGTATGCTATGCCCTGTCAGCACCCTGATTCGGCTTATGGAATGGCGGGTAGAACCCCAGGATTCGACTGGCGACGGGCAGACGTTCGCACCAAGAAGGATGAAGGGAGAAGACACGTTGGAGACACTGCAACCCGCCCTTCAGGCGAGGAGAGTAGATCAAACGTACAAAAACTAGCTCTGTATCCCACAAGTCGGTTTGTTTCCTTTGTGTTGCGTTGATGGGTAGGTTGTCGAGGTTAACCAGACGCGAAATGAAGAGTTTATATACAGATTGCCAGAGAACGTTCGAGGACCTAGATAAGGCCATCCGGCAAGCGTGAGAGCGTTGGGCGTCAGCCATGACCCGATCCCAGGCGGGTTCCCAAACGCCACTCGAATGAGTTGCTTTTCCATGGCATTCCAGCACGACGCCCGCTGGCTACATATGTTGTAGAAACCTGGATGTTCAAACTTGATGCCGGCGCCGTCGCGAGCATAGCTGAGCAAAGTTTCCCCTCACGAATTCGGGACGGATCCGCAAGAGCATGTAATCGAAGCGGAAGTCCCGACAAGAGACTGCGGGAGATCAGCCACCACATTTGTGCCGTCTCGCCCGGCTACGATGGCGTCAACAACATTATCTTCCAAATCTCCGCAATTGAGGCAACGATGGGTCCATTGAATGCGACTACTTGCCTGTGCGGTGGAATAGAAAGTGTTTGCCCGGCTTGTCATGTACCTGCTTGAGGATGACCCGGGTGGTAGGTTGGTGTTTGTCGAGTATCTTGAGGTGCTTTTTATGTATCCCCGGTGCGCCGCCAGCCTCAACGACCTCAGCCAAGATGGGCTGACCATTGAGAACAGTGCCGTTGAACCACGTGCTCGTGACTCCTTCGACCTCGGACAGGTGGCGTTTGCGTTCTCTAGAGGAGCATATGTCCAATATGTGCGTGACCTTGGCGGCAGCCTCAACGGTGCCGCATTGGTAGATAACTCCCGTGCGTATTGCAGAGCCGGGCATGAACCCAAGAAATCGCGGACATACGTCTCGGTGAGGCGCGCAAGTTGCTTCCGGGTCATGGGCATTATGGTAGTGGCAGGCCAGTCTCGCGAACGGACAAGGTGAGAGGATCTGTCAAGGAATGCGGCCTTGGCTGAGGTCGGGAGGGGCAAAGGCGAGCAGCACGTCGTGCTGACCATCTCCAGCCATGGCCCAGAGCTACAGCGGTTGAGGCGTTTGAGTCTGTCTGCATCCTACCTGCATACGACGTGGACAACGATGGCCCGTTTGGCTGAAACAAGCTTCATGGAAATGGGCTAGGCAAGCTCCAGTTGGCACTAAGACGTGGTTCATGAGCGTCATGCGGCACCTACATGTCAGACCATTCGGTCTTCAAATTGACGTTGTCTTGGCAGATATGAGGGTAAAAATGGATCGAGTCCAGTGGCAGTGAGGGTTGTGTGTGCGTATTTTGATGATCTGTTGTGGTAGGGTGCATACACGGGTACATTATCCTACCTGAGGTGCGTGACGGTTGCCCCCTTGAGAAACAACGTCGTAAATGAACGCCCTCGATTTAACCTCCAACTCTAATGCAGACACCAAGGCCGATGAGGTTGGCACCGGTGGAGAGGTGAATAAAGTCATTGTTAGAACGCAGCTTACGCAGCTG
This sequence comes from Colletotrichum somersetense, assembly GCA_030867255.1. Classification (NCBI taxonomy): domain Eukaryota; kingdom Fungi; phylum Ascomycota; class Sordariomycetes; order Glomerellales; family Glomerellaceae; genus Colletotrichum; species Colletotrichum somersetense. The sequence continues at coordinate 51,989 of MU843644.1, read as the reverse complement.
CACCCTGTCCTGGCGACCCTATTAGGGAACGCCTTGTATTTGTGCTTCTGTTGCTGGACGTCGTTGTGTTGTATGGGAAACGCGGCCGATGCAGCTAGTCGTCATCGTCGTCGTTGTCTTTTAAGGTTATGGATTCGCTAGGTAGCGAATGCCGCCTGTGCATTAGAAAGTAAAGAATGATGATGTGTTGTTGAATCAAAGCCGATACAGATTAACGCCTATCGATGATATTTGCCCACCGGGTCTTCGATCTTTTAGCTACCAATTGTGAGAATGTACCTGCCTGCTGTTGATGATCCTGACCAGCTATCTGTTGTGGTAGGATGTGTACATCCCTGATTAGTCATGTGTACCTCCTCCCATTGATGTGTGTGACACTCAAAGACCCCAAGGATGTTATGATGGCTTCCTGGTCCGTCCGGGACCATCTCCAGAATCCTGTCCCGCGACCACCATCGACTGAACGACGAATTAAGGCATTCACAAATCCAGATGGGTGGAGCGATGCCATGGAAACCGTGGACCCCTGCGTCCACTGATAAGATTAGACTTCTTATCAAACGGCGACGATAAGAATATCGATCTTCCACACCGAATTCCGACACCTCTGTGACTCAAAGGATGCCGCTAGTCAACTCAATGTCCGACTAGAATTACCAGCATCATGTCCGCAACTCCAATCGTGAGGTGGGGCGTCGGCCTCGGGGCCGCCGTAGCAGTCGTTGCCCTGGCGGTCGTGCGCCTCCAACAGCCTCTCACGGGCGACATGGCTGACACTCAGACGCATTGCTACCAGGGTGTCCGGACGCACGACGAGGACCAGCCTCTAGCCCAGTGCTTCACGGTCTCGGGCGGGAGGTTCACTCGTGTGTTTCCTTGGGACGACGCCAGCTTGACAACCAAGGCCGGTTACATCATTCCTGGGCTTTACGATGGCCACGGCCATTTAGCACAGTACGGCGAGTTTCTCTACTCCGCTGACTTGTTTGGATCATCCTCCCTGGACGACGTGAAGGGACGTCTCAGGCTCTATGTTGATAGCCACGCTGATGCAGGCACCAAGGGCGAATGGATTCGGGGCATTGGTTGGGATCAGAATACGTATGGCAGGATGCCCACTGCCGTAAGTGAACCCTCCCCGTTATACCCCTTCTAAGTGGCTCTTCTCACTGTCGACAAGGCGGACATTGAAGAAGACGAGCTTCTCAAGGGCAAGTATTTCATGCTCGACCGAATTGACGTGCACTGCACCTGGGTCTCGCAGGCAGTGCTCGATCTCCTGCCCGCAGACATCCCCGATGTCCCGGGCGGCGAAATCGTCCGCGAACCGGGCATGGGTGTCTTCTGCGATAACGCCATGGACCTAATCTACAACTTGTGGCCCCAGCCCGGCCCCGAGAAGAAGAGGGCCTTCGTCGCGGCGGCCATGGCGAAACTCAACGAGTTCGGTCTAGTCGGCATGCACGACGCCGGCGTCTTCCCGGACCAGCTCGACCTGTACGCCGACATGGCGCACACGGACGATTGGACCGTCCGTGTCTACGCCATGCTGGAGTGCGCCCAGCGCAACACCTTCTGCCCCGATGACGCGGCGCGCGTCTTCCGCGAGGACGACATGTTTACCGTTAAATCCGTGAAGCTCTTTGCAGGTGAGTTACCCCAAAAAATGAGGGAAGGGGAGAGAGAGAGAGAAAGGGCGACCGCGCTTTGCGTTATGCTGATACATCGCAGACGGCGCTCTTGGAAGCTGGGGGAGCGCCATGATTGAGCCATACAGCGACCGTCCCGACACCGCCGGCTCCCTTCTCGTCAACGGCTCGACCCTGAAGCAACTCGGCAGGTCTTGGGCATCCGTCGGCTACCAGGTCAACATCCACGCCATCGGCGACCTGGCCAACCGCTACGCTGTCGACGCTCTCGAGGCCGGCCTCCGGGATGCTTGCCCAGACGGAGACCTCGCCGAGTGCCAGGCCAAGCGCCGCTTCCGCATCGAGCATTCGCAAATCATCCACGAGGACGACCAGAGGAGGATCCACGCTATCGGGATCATCCCCTCCATCCAGCCGACGCACGCGACGTCGGACATGAAGTACGCCGAGCTGCGCCTGGGCCCGGAGCGCACCAAGAGGGAAGCCTACCGCATGCGCTCCCTCCTCGACGTTAACCCCATCCTCGGCAGCGACTTCCCCGTGGAGCCGCCCAACCCATTCCAGGGCATCTACGCCGCCGTCACGCGGAAGAGCCCCCACACGGGGTACGGCGTAAACGGCAGCGTCGAGGGGTGGCACGTAGAGGAGGCCCTGACCCTGGACGAGGCTTTGCTGGGGTTCACAAAGGGCCCGGCTTTCGGCGCCTTCATGGAGGGGCGGGCTGGCGTGATCAAGGAGGGCGCCCTTGCAGACTGGGTTGTGCTGGACGAGCCGCTCGAGAACATGGACATTGAAGATATTCGGGATCTGAAGGTTAAGGAGACGTGGGTCGGGGGGAAGCTGGTCTACGAACGCGCCTACGACTAAGGGAGGAAACCACGGAGCATGCATGTATACAACGAATCGCGGCATATACCCCAGTTTTGACTTATGAGATCAAGGATGCCGTGGTTCACGACTTCAAGAGCTTCTCAGGCGAGACTATTGACAATGCTGCGACGTCGTTGTTTTTGTGTGCTGCGCGGTTCGCTGGCCGCGCGTCTTGCGGGTTATTTTTGTTGCCGGTGGCGCGCGATGTGTCACGACCATAGTCATCGTCTCCTTGGAGGGTCTAGCGATGCGACCCAACGCCGAGGACCCTCGACCAGTAGGGGGTGGTTGTTTTTCATTCATCCGACGATTTAAATCGGCTGCTTTCGACGCAGAGGTCGTTGAGTCGCCGGGGGGTGCGAGCCGGCGTTGTAGATGAAGGAGGGAGGGTGCTGGCTTGAGTCCACGGGTGTTGAGGGGTTGGAAGCCTCTTCTGTCGTACTATAGATATCAAAGGGATGCCGTATGCCGGGCATAGTCGTACAACTCTACCCTGTGGTCTACTGTAGAGAGAATGTCGCCAACGTAATTTGAGAGTAAATCACACGGGCCATGGACTTGATTGGGGGTGTTAAGACTCTACTGAGTAAGCTGCTCATGAGATAGAGAAGTTACCGTAATAAGGCAGGTGGAAGAACATTCAACGTGGGGAATTCGAGAATGACTTCCTTTGCAGCTATGTAGGTATATATGAGTGTCGCCGCCTCGGCGCCTCGGCCAAGTGTACACTTTTAAACTGCCGTCTATGCATCACCACGGCCCAGATCGGTTGTTCTATGGCGCTATTATTAAGCCGCAATATTTGATATTCCCCGCTCCATTATCCTTGTTGATCCTTGGATCGTATTCTCGTACATCATAGTCGATCTCCTTAGAATCTAGGAATAATGGCGTCGGGCTTGTTGTCGAGGGCTTCGTCGATCTCCGCCATGATCTCGGGCGTTAGCTTTTCTTGCACACTGAGGGCACGCATGTTCTCGTAAACCTGCGCGGGGCTACTCGCGCCAATGATGGCTGAGCTAACGTTCTTGTTCTTCAGAACCCAGGCAAGCGCCAGCGTAGCCATCTTGACGCCGAGCTTCTCGGCAATAGGTTCAATCTTGTTGGCCTTGTCGACGAGGTCCTGGAACTGCTTCTTGGCGTTCTCACGCTTCCAGTAGTCCTTGATGAAGCCAATGTTCTCGGAACCGAAGCGGGAGTTCTCGGGGATGCCGTTCTTGTATTTTCCGGAGAGAATGCCCTGACGCAGCGGTGAGAAGACAGTCAGGCCGAGGCCGACCTCGCGGTAGAGGTGGGCGAACTCGTGCTCAACCTTCTTGCGGTCGAGCATGCTGTACGAGGGCTGCTCCATGACGGGGCCGATGAGGTGCAGCTTGTCGGCGTAGCGCCAGGCCTGGGCGATCTCGTCGGCGCTCCACTCCGAAGTTCCCCAGTACATGGCCTTTCCAGTGCTGATAAGGTGGTTGAAGGCGCGGACAGTTTCCTCCATGGGAGTCTGACGGTCGGGACTGTCGAGAGTCAGCTGTTTTCGTAAGCTTGTTCGAGGAGGATGGCAATGCTTACCGGTGAGCGTAGACGAGGTCCACGTAATCGAGGTCAAGACGCTCAAGGCAGGCGTCCATGGCCTCGATGACGTGCTTACGGGACAGGCCCTTGTTGTTGACGATGTTGTCGCCGAAAGCGCCACCCCAGTAGATCTACCCTCGGGCATTAGGAATCAGCCTTTGTGCATGGACTGACAGTCGTTCAAGAGCTTGCGTACCTTGGTGGAAATAACCAGATCGTTGCGCTTCCAGCCGTACTTTTTGATGGCTTGGCCCATGACTGCGGCGAAGTTAGCCTCCGCTCCCATTCCAAGGGCTCATCTTATCTCTTCGTACCAATCTCACTTTCGCCGTTGGCGTAGCCCTCGGCAGTGTCGAAGAAGTTGACACCGGAGTCGTAGGCGGCCTTCATGCACTCGAAAGTGCCCTCTGTGTTAGTCGTCAGTCTCTGGCAGCCAATCACGTTCGCAAATCTTATCATACCGGCGTCGACGTGACCTCCATAGGTCAACCCTGAGGAACAATTAGTCGCTGAAGCAACTGGCGTTGGAAAAGTCAGGTAACTCACAGCCTCCCAAGCTGATGGCGCTAACCTGAAGACCAGAACGGCCCAAGAAGCGGTACTCCATAGGGGGAAGATCCTCGGGCTTGGACATGTTGTCTTCGGTTTGGCGTTCCTTTCGAGGCAATCCGAGCAGAAGGTCGGTAGACTAGGTGTATGGTGCGAGGTCGGAGAGCAGAGTGGGGAAGGGATGTGAAAGCTGTCAAGTTAGGCAAAGGGCGGGCAGACACCTTAGACTAGGTACTTATAGTTTCTTGGTGATTTAGAGGACCGGGTCATGTTCAAATAGGAAGTTGCATTGGAGCTCCAGGATCTAGTCCCCCATGTCGACACCCCGTTGCGTTTCCTCTTTCAGTTGCTGCAGGAGCCGTTCGTCTCCCGGCCAGTGGGCAAGCTCGTGGAAGCGGGGCAGCCGGTATCAACCCCGCCATCTGAATCCATGACGAGCCAACGAACCCATGTAACACAGCTTGTCTCTGGCCGACGGCGAGCTGTTGGCCAGATAAATATCGGTCTGGTACGGATACCTACACGCACGACAGAGACAATTGACACGGTTCCATGCTGCTTGAGATCAAGGAGCTATGGCCTGCGGGAAAGCCCCATCCCGAGCTAATTGTCACCACCAGAGAGTGGGACGAGATATGTACCATTGTGCTGCAGGATCCTCACTTGATTCACTTGAGGTCATCTTAGATCTAGCCTGGTAGAGCAAACGACAGCCCTGCACTTGTTGAGAGCGTGACAAGGGTGAAAAGTGTTGATGTCACGTTTACATATGGGCCTTATGCCGGTGTGCAGATGCTCTGCCTTAGTACGCCAACTTACCCCTCCAGCTGCCCCTCCACAACGCCTCTTCACACCACTGCTCCCTTGTCTACATGTGGGACTCCAGGGGTGTTTCACAAACTTGCTGCTCCGATTGCCCCGATGGAGCGCAGCGGTGGCCAGCTGACTAATTCTCCAACGACACATGTCCCATCAAGGTGACAAGAGGGCGCTATCGAAGGCTGATCAATCAAACGCTGCTGCCGCTTAAATTCGATTTGTTTTATGTACAGTAAATCTTTAGATAACCGCGGACGTTTACCAGTAACTAGAAGCATGAGTCGAGAAGCGTTTAGCTGCAATCGATTGAGAGAACCCGTAAGTACGCATGCTGGTGTATCGATTTTCGTGCTGCGGAGGCTTCTTTCGCATGATGGAGTAGCATCCCTTCTTTGTTAGGGCCACTTGGACGCAGGAGACATATTGCTATTCTTTTGGTACTTGTGTAACCCCGGCATCAAGCCAATATCTTACCGGGTGTATTCTGTTGCTGCCCGAAGGAGCTCGTTATCGTTTGGGCCCCACCTAGCTCGAGGGCAACTTATTGACCCCAAACACATCTCGGGTCTGTTCGAACCAAAGATCGCTTGGCCGAATTGCACATCATAGTCAATTCCTCAGTGTTTAAACTGATCTGGCAATACAACCAAGAGTGCTATTTTTCAGTTGACCAAGACACAAACTGAGGGAACTCAGTATGCGGTTGGTGTCAGCTTACAATCAGGAGAAGTGGGAATCGGATCTTGGAGGATTACAATCAGAGCATATGCTTTCCAACAAAGAAGACAAGCCATTCTCAAAAGAAATAAAGGAATTTGAAGCTCAATTTCCTGTTTCTGCAGCCGTTTGGATGTCCCAAAACACCTTCTGAGCAATGCGTAGGCTGCTCTCCTCTCCTCTCAAAGCTGTGCCCCACTTGCATCACCAAAGTCATCGTTGGAATACCACACATCTCTACCTACCTAGGTACCTACCCAGTCAAAAAGTCTTAGCAGGCCTCGCGACAAGGCTGCAAGGCCAACAATATCAACGCCATCAGTAGGTATTGCTCGGTTCTTCCTTCCTACGTAGTTAGGTTTCTACTGATAAAGTTCTACTTCTCGTCTGGCGGCCCCATCTTCCTTTCTTCTCTCCACCAACACTGCGAATCTACCACTTCGACAGTCAAATTGCGACAGTGAGATTTCCATCGCGCTGTAAGTTATCACAATTCAAGGCAATCACTGAGGTCACAAGCCAACGGAAAGATATTGTAAGTCATGATTTTCTACCCTGATTTCTCTGCTCCCGCGGTCGCTAGACCGACCTGCTGTTCGAATCCGCCACTCTTTCCTCGCCTTTCACCCATTACCGGTCCTTCCGCACCTGCCCTTTTTCCAACATTTGGTTCCTTCCACCATATAACCCTCTCGAAGGAACACCCGACTTCTTTTTCTTCCTCCATCCTCCTCGCCTTCACTTTGTCATCCACCTTCTCTTCCAATCCTACATAGTCTTCAACTTCCAGCACTCACTCTTTGGCCAGTCCAAAACAACTCTGTCAAGCCTATTGGCAGCACCTCACATCAAGTCTTTCGTACTACTCGGCACCACGACAAGATGGCTGACGACTGGGGTACCAACGACATCCCCGCTGATGATCCCTGGAACCATCCCGAGGGCGGCGACGGCGCGGCCGGCAATGGCGATGACCGTGCCTGCTTCAACTGCGGCCAGTCTGGGTAATTCCACGAGTTTCGCCCACGAGATCGACATGTTCGGATTGCTGACACACGCCACCTAGTCACAACAAGGCTGATTGTCCCGAGCGTTCCAAGGGCTTTGATGGTACCTGCCGCGCCTGTGGTCAGGAGGGCCACTCTCGTCGTGATTGTTCCGACGCTCCTGCCATGACTTGTCGCATCTGTGGTGAGGAGGGCCACATGCGCAAAGACTGCCCCCAGAAGCCTGCCGATGTCTGCCGCAATTGCCTCGAGGAAGGTAAGCCGTCGCAATTCATCCGCGATAAGTTATAGACCAAAGTGGTCTGACGTATCCCTTCAAGGTCATGAGACTGTCGAATGCAAGGCTCCTCGCAAGATCGATCGCAGCTTGATCCCCGATGTCGATGCTGAAGAGGCCTGGGATGAAATCCGCGAGGCCATCCAGGAGCGTGATGGAGTCGAGGCCAAAGACGCCATCCACAAGTACCTCAAGCACTTTCCGGAAATGACATATGTCGAGCTGGAGAAGGCTTTTCGTGACCAGGAGATTGGTGTCTATCTTATAGCCACTGAGCGCGTCCTTGCCCCCACACACACCAACATGGACCTTCAGGGCAACTTGGACAAGAAGTACACCGTTCAGTACCGCTTCTCCTCTCAACCCGACCGCCAACGCGAGAAGCCTACTTGGCCTTCCTCTCCTGAGGAGAACATGGAACGCCTCGAGGATGCTGGAGAGCCCGTATCCCGCCTTCTAAAGAAGTGCACAAACTGCGACGAGCTGGGTCACATTGCCAAAGCCTGCCCTCAGGAGGCAATGGAAAAGGCCCGCGTCACCATTACTTGCTATAACTGCGGTGAGGAGGGTCATCGCGTTCGCGATTGTCAGTTTGTCCGCTTCCACTCAAGCTTTCTGATCTCAACTGACTGGTATAGGCCCGACGCCCCGCGTCGACAAGTTCGCTTGCAAGAACTGCGGGTAAGTTGTGATGCTATACTTACGCTCCTCGTATGTCCCCACTAACCCGTTGCAGCCAGTCTGGTCACAAGGTCTCGGAGTGCACCGAGCCTCGCAAGGCCGGTGACGATGTTGAATGCAACAAATGCCACGAGAGTAAGTCCTCTTTAATACTGCTTCCGCATGATCAGATACTAACATCGTTAGTGGGTCATTTCTCCCGTGATTGCCCTCAGGGTGGTGGTGGTAGTGGCCGCGCTTGTCACAACTGCGGCAACGAAGGCCACATCTCCCGAGAGTGCCCTGAGCCCCGCAAGATCAAGTGCCGTAACTGCGATGCGGAGGGTCATCTTTCCAAGGACTGTGACAAGCCCGTTGATGGTACGCCACCCGCTATCCAGCCTTCATTTCGTTTCACTGACATGTGTTCTTCGTCAACAGTCACCCGCATCAAGTGCAACAACTGCGGCGAGATGGGACACAAGTCCTTCCGCTGCCCGAACCCTCCCAAAGAGGATGTCGACGACTTTGGTGCCTCCAACGATGCCCCCAATGGTTCTTACAACGAGCCAGACATCGGCGATGCCTGGGGTGCGGGTGGCGATGGTGGTGGTTCTACCCAAGACGCCGGCACTAATGGCTGGTAGATTCCGGCTTTCACATGCATGCATTTTTCCTGATGCGCGCTCAGTTTGGCTTGGTGATTCTCTATTTGGCGTTGAGGTCACGGTTTCCGTCGCTGCCACAGCAGACGACAAGGTTTTCTCACGGAATGGGTTGCGATGAATTCTCCGCTGTTCGCTACCGCATAGCTGGCACCGTCTCTTAGGTAGGTAGGAGGCACATGGACCAATGCTACGTTCGCGGACAACTCTCTCTTGCCACCCAATGTGGTTTCCACCTCGTGACTTGGTTGTACTCACACTGACGTAGCATGAGTCGTTCATACAGACGACGAAGCACCTCTCCTCCCATGTATAGCAAAGCCGCCAAGCTTAAACACCATCGGCTAACCTGACGCCCCGCCGCCCACCGAGCATCGGATACACACGTTTCTGCCCACTGCTTCTGCGAGACAACAGATGGCAAGCGATGCCCCCCTTTGTCGGCCAGCAGTCGGGAAAGTCTTGCTCTACCAAACTGACACCCAGTCCTAGAGTTCTCCGTCACCCGCTCGGTCATCAAACAATGCCATAGAGAGAGCAAATCTGCTCCCTAATCCGGAATACTTACTAGACGCACACTTCAAAGGCGTGACCGTCTACATGTGTTCTGCCTATCGTCAGAGGGCTTACATACCACCATGCGAGGTTCCCATTGCTCCCGACTTGGAAAGCCCCCCTCCCGTTCTCACATGAACCACAGCACGTCTTGATTGAGATGAGCGTAATGTAATGATGATATTGGCCGCTTTTGCGTGTCTAAGTATGCTTTCTACGCCAGACAACCCAGTGGGTCTGAAGTGTGATGAGCATAGTCTCTCGTGATATCCCACTCCCCGATCCTACTATCCAAGAGATTGAAGATGCCAAAGGCATGCAGGTCCTTTGCCAAGGCTGCACAAGAAACGAACATGATCCTTTCCCGTCTTTCAGGGAAGGGTGGTATCAAAACATCGGTGCAGAGCAAAACATGTAAATACAGCAGTTGAACCCAAAAAGAAAAAAGTTGTCCAGCTCGACGTTCGCCGAGTTCCTTCTTCTTCGATGCAAGAATAAAGACAAGGCGGTGACAGATGTTTTGAGTGACAATGTGAGAGACAGTGTCAAGGAATAGTTGACTAATTCGTAAGCGATTGAAAGATCGTGGGCTTCATTCATGTCGTGGCTCCGCGCCGACGCGGCTTGGACAACTAGGCCAAGCTCGGCTTCTTCCGGCGACCAAACATCTTGGAGAATCCGCTACTGCTACTCTGCTGCGGTGGCTCAATCGATGGGCCGGGGCGCGCCGCAGGCGTAGACTGCGGCGGTTCGGCGTTGCGAAGGAATGTAGCAAGGTCGTTGGTTCTGGTCGTGGACGAGACCGCCTCTCTCGGCTCGAACCTTTTCATCGGCACGCGCCCGGCCGAGGAATGCATGGCCGGACGGTTTCCGGTAGTATCAGCGGTTGCGTACTTGTCTTCGCCCGCATAGTCCTTGATCTGGATAGGAACATGACCATGACCACCCCCGGCGCGACTGCTCAAAGACCGACTGTCGACTTTGGCGGACTTTGGGCCGTTGGATCCCGCATTGCCATCCTTCCTGGAAAAGCGCCCTATGAGACTGGGAGCGCTCGCCTTTCTCTTCGGAATGTTCTGCGGAACGGAGGCTGGCTCGGGAGGCGGCGAGTAATTCCTCAAAAAGTCTGCCAAGCTCTCCTCCTTCAGGGGAGGAGGTCGAACTGCCTGCGCATAATCTTCCTCATCCTCGTCGCTCAAATCGATAGCGTACGGGTCACGGACGCGACGTCTAGTGCGCTTAGGCATCATGTCTTCCTCGTCAATGACATTGGCGTTGGAGCGGTTCTGCAGAAGGGCACTCTGAGAGTTGATTGACGACTGGATAGAAGGTTGTGTGGTATCCGTTACGGTGGTTGACGTTTGGCTATATCGGATGTCAGGCAGGCTGGCATCAACGGCCTTGCCACCAACGGCGCCGGACATCTGATCCGAATCCATGGTGGTTCGGAAAGGGGCGACCGTGCGGGGAATCCGAGGGTTGTTCGCATTTGGTGGCCCTCGCCGTATGAAGTCAATCAGGTCAGAGTTGTCCTCACGGTTATCAACAGCAGCATCCCGCGCCTGCAGGCGGGGCCGATTCGCTGACAATACACGTTTCGGTTCGACGTTGGTCCTAATCGGAGGAGCGACCGGGCCGCTCACGTTGCGTAGGGGTGGGGGGCCGTTCTCAGCTGCCGGGCCAGTGGACCTGATGAAGTCGGCAAAATCGTTCATTGCGTTGTCGCGAGGTATACGAGCGTCTCGTGCCTGCGGACCGCCAGTCTTGGGTCGGGCCAAAGACGTGCTGGGAGGTGCCCTTGGGACGAAACCCTTGTGCTTGGCATCAGGCGGATGCGAGCCAAACCCTGTGGCACGGCTGACGGAGACAGTCCTTCGAACGTCCATACTCGAGGCAGGCCTGTTCCGCTCCCCATTCATGAATGTGAGAGCGTCTTCACTCCTCCTCGATTTGTGTCCGGCTGAAGGACTCGTAGTCTGTGCCCGGTTCCCCTGGATGTTTGTTAGCGACGATGAATACGAAGACTAATGTGATATGGGTCATGGCTTACATCAAGGTTGCGCATGCTTTCCGGAGTGAGGGTGTACTGGATGGTTTCATCACTCTGGATGAGTTCCTCAAAGTTCCGAGGGAGGTTGTCGGCGCGACAGGAGGCCTTGCTCTCCTCCGAGCTTCTGACGGCTCTGATTTTCCCAGTGCTCGAAGAGCCAGAGGAGCCGGATGTTCGAAGATGTCGAGAGCGATCAGGGGAATCATGGCCTGCTACAGGTCGTTCGATTGTTACCGCCCCAACGCTGGCTGTCGGGGAATGGACCACTTGTGCTGCTGACCGGCCAGTGTTGCGTTCAGGCACGCTCGGGATAGTCTGAGACCGGTTGCGCGGCGAGGACACGCGGTCCTCGGCAATGGCACCATGAGTGTCGCTCAGTATGGTTACCTTGGTCATTGATGAGGTGTGATCATGACGGGGGGAAGTTGTCTGTTGGACAGAATTGGAGGATACTTGAGAAGGTCTCGTATTGGGAGTGCCTGAAGCAGAAGTTGGGGACGAAGCAGTTGCCGTCCTCGCCTTGTCCTGGCGAGTCGGTCGGATCTCGGCGTCTTCGTCGACTTCCGATATGGACTCGCTCGTGTTCTGTTTACGAGACAACTTCTCGACCGGCGACCGGGTACGAGGGGTCGAGGAGGACGAGCGAATAACGACGTCAATCTCGGCTGGCTTCGCTTTCTGTGCCTCTTCAATAATCGGTGGCGCTACGCGGGAGCCGCCGTTTGCGCGAAGAACGTCAACTGGGCGATCGGACGCACCCACCGACGACGTTCTTGATACCATCACGGGGCTCTTAGGCCCATGGACATCGACAACGCGAGCCGAGTGGACACTCGGTGTTCGTTGCAGTACCTTGGGAGCGACCACAACGGCCCTTCCGGATTCCGAATTACTCGGCGAGCTGCGACCGGCGATCGAAACCCTGGAAGAGGTGCAGATTTCAGGTTCCTCGGTGAAGTCGTCAATATCCCCACTCTCCTCTTCAACGGACTTGGGGTGGGGCTTAGAATCGAGTGATTTTCTTGAAAGTCGATTCGGGTTACGAGGCTTGGGTTCGGGGGCCTTCTCGATCTCTGCTTGAGACTCCATTTCGCCTGACTCTTGAACCGGCGCCAGCACGCCGGGTGAGGAGGCTTGCGACCTGCCGGCCGGTTGCAGGTCTGTAAGAACCGCCTCTGTCGAGATTTCCTTCTCACCCGAACGCGCCTGTTGATTAGCCAGGTCAGTATCAACCAGGCCGAACCCAGCGCGTTTGAGGACCGGCGAAGTATACGGCGAAGAGGAGGGGGTGGGCAACGAGTTGGAGCGCTTGCGGCCGGAAGGGGCAATCGGGGTATGAGGTTGAGACATTGTAGGCGTGGGTATGCCATCGCTAGGCTGAGAGGTGAAGATCATCAGACTCTTGGGCCGTCGCGCTGGAGGCTCCTCTTCTTCGCGACCTGAATCCTCCTCGTCACTGTAGGAGGCTAGGCCCGGCACCTCAATTTCGTCAATATCGCGATCCCCAATCGGTAGCGGGATGGCCGATGCCTCCAGGTGGACATTGGGATGTTGTATCTCGGACTCCTCCCGCGGAGCTTCTTGGATGCCGAGGCCCTCTTCAGGGAGCGGGTTCTCGCGGTTCTCGGGAGTGCTGCCCTGCCTGTAACGGACGGACGAGGCACGCGAAAAGGGGCGCGAGTCCATATTAGGGGAACGAATCCTTTTCTTCCACGCCCGCCAGAGTCTGCCCAAAGTCCTATCAAGGGCGACCCGTTCCATGTCCAGCTCCTCAACCACGATTCTGTCGGCGATGTCGGCAGTACTCTTAGGTTCCTTTTCAAACTTGGCGCGCAGACGGTGATATGCAGCTTGGCCTGCAATGACCAAAGCCTGTTCGCCTATGTATTCGAGAATCGACGTCAGGAAGATGGCGACTGCTGGAGAGATAACCTCGGGGCCGCGCTCATCGAAGCCAGGCTTGAGGTTTTCTTGATCCATATGATAGTCTTCGTCCTCCTCTTCCATGTCGCCCAGCGAAGAGTATACCATGCACCTCAACCGCGTCCGCTTCCAGACGAGTTCCAGGTCCCAGTCCCTGGATCCCACGCCTTGAGGTTGAACGAAGTCATCTTCGTCGGCCCCACCGAGGTATTCCCGTAGCTCTTCGTCTGCCTGGTTGATGGCATCTTTGGCCAGTTTCGGTTTCAATACTTCGGAGACGGCAGGCCTCAATGCGGCGAGTGTCGTTGCGCGCGACGCGGACAGGAAGTTGAAGAGGAGCTGGTCGAGGAAGCTGTTCACTAACTGCAAGGCGGGTGCCGAGACCATGGCCGTCTCGCCGGCAGGTTCGATGCCATGCTGATCGTACCATGTGTCTGCGTGGTTGTCGTGGTCGTTGGTAACAATCTGTGAAGCAGCCGAGGCGGCAATGAAGGCGGCCTCGGGTGTGACGGAGAGGGAAGGAGACATGAGGCCGACACTCATGATGGTGGAAGGACGATCGCTCGATATGCTCTGGGTGCGCGACCTCGTGTGGAATTGGGGTGTAGAGATACCGGAGGTGGGCTGCGACGCAGCGGTCAAGCCAGCACTTGTGGTGGCCATGTTTGCTATCGGTTCGGTGTCTGCAAGTCGAGGGAACCCAGCACGGTAGGTCTCCCTGAGCCCCGTGAAACCACAAGAGATTGGCTTGGGTGACACAAGGATCGATGATGGGCGTCGTGTCGGATGCCGGACAAGTGAACAGTCCTACCAGCGGCTAAGTTGAGACGGCGCTGGCGGGAGGTGATTGCAAATCTTGGGGGGGTTTCTTATGAGTGAGGGAGGATTGGGAGGGTATGACGGGTAGCTGCGCAGATTGCAGTTGTTAGCGGACTGTTATTTTAATTCATCGGGCAAGCGACGGCGGCGGTAGACAAGGTGAAACACCTGGTCCAGGGCCGCATGGCAGTGGAGGACCTGGGCACGATCCACTTGGAAGTCAAGGCAGAGAAAGAGAAGGCGAGAATGCGAGAGAGCGAGGAATTCATGCGTGGTAACCACGTCTTGCGGAGAGTGGAACGCGTGGCACAGCGGAGAGTCTGCTGGGCTGAGAGGACGGAATACCGGGCGGAAGAGTGGGTTGCGGGCGAGAAAGGGACGATCAATCCATACGAAAAACAAATATCGAAGCTGGGCGATGGACTGCTGTTGCGGTCCGAGACACATGGGTGGAAGACGTAGTCCCTGACTGGTGGTGGTGTGTACATGTACGGGGGTCCCCAACGAACGGGTAAATGAGTTTCGGCGCAGATGTACGAACATGGGGGCGGGTGAGTTTGGGGAGACAATACAGGATCCGTCGATCACAACCCTCTCTTGCTCTTGGGCTGGCCAGGAGATGGCGGCGAGTCGCGCACGCGCGGGGTGCCGGGTGGTTGGGCCAGGAGTACAGACGGAAGGGACTCCAACACGGGCAAAAACGTACCTGCGGATGATTGTGCGACGATGGCGACAGAAGGGCGGTATGCGCACATGCGACGACCACAACGTGGTAATACCTATCTATGGTAGGTATGATGGGTTGGCTCACAGGCGGGAACGAGAGGCGGCAATGGCAATTGCGATAGCAGTAGTCAGCCAGACTAGTCGACCAGCGGAGGAACGGGAAGTAGTGGTGGTATGAAGAAAAGTCGGAGTGTGAGCAAAGGAGGAAGCAAGAGAGGGAGGGGAGAGAGAGAGAGAGAGAGGGAGAGAGACGAAGAGGAATAGAGTGTAATGAACTGGGTGGAATAGTGGCGAAGAAGGAATGTTCAGAGAGAGAGCGAGCGAGCGCCAGAGAAAGAGTGTAGGTAGGTTGAAGAAGAGGAAGGCGATTGATGCGCAAGAGCCACCACCAGAGAGAATGAGACCAAGTCAAGCCAGAAAAGACGAACAACGAACGGGTTGAGGACGGGGACAAGAAGACCGGCAGCGGCCAGGACGAAAGAGGAAGTCTCGAGGGTGCTTAATTAGTGCAAATGGTATTTTATTTATTTATTTATTTTTTTGTCGCACGCCACCTTTGAGATAGATGGGCTGTGGTGCCATCCATTAGTGCGGGTGGGTAGGCGGAGGGGAGGAGCATTTGAGGTGCCATGGCCAGACAAGCTTATGATTTGGTGCTAGGCGGCATTTGGATGTTCACCTTCGCTCTCTCTCTAGTTAGTCAGTTTGTGCGCGTGCATCCAAGCGGGAAAGACAAGACACAGGAGGCCGTGGTCACTGGGTGTGGCTTGGCCCAGGTGTCGTCGAGTGGAGGAAGAAGGCTTTTTGATGTGGTTCCGGTCCCTGAAGTGTGGATGAGATGAGGGGTGGTAGTGCATCGGAGCTCCTTGGATATCCACCGTTCAGGTACCAAGCATCGGAGCAGAAGCCGGGTGCGGGTGCTGACAAGTATCTAGGTAGTTTTAGACATGTATCTACCGAGGCTGAGGTTGTACTATGTGCGGTACCTTGGGTAATGTGCACGACACGTGTAGTTTACAGGTACTGCAAGTATACTATTACGTATGCGGGCTGGGCAGCCTACCTACCTACCTACCACGCGCACGCAGAGTGTGCATCGTACCATATCTATGCCCACTTCTAGTTTAGGTAGAGATGTGTGGTCTTTTTTGCCTTTCCATTTGCATCCGGACGAAGTGTTTGAGATGGTGAGGCAGCTGGCAAGCTCCGAGAGCAGATTCAGTTACCCTCATGGTCTGCTTTCGGATAGGTACAGGTATCATTCCGAGGTACCCATCTCCTGAGGTGACGTAGTTTAGGTACATACCTAGTATATTCCAGCCAAACCATCCGGCCGTATTCAGGAGACGCGTCGAGGCGAGGAGCTTCGTTTTAACATAGCGGAGCACTCTCTGTATCCTCACCTCTATCCGTACGTACCCCCGTTCGCTGTTGGGAGCTGGGGCCATTCTCTACCTCCTTGGCTGGGCTGGGCTGGGCTGGGCTGGGGGAGCATGAGAGAATCTAGCAAGCCGCACTAAGGACGCCTAGCGCCGCCGCGCGTGTCCCAAATAAAAGTCTCGTCTCCACAACTTCTCCAGCAGTGTGGGGTGTTTCGGCGATGGTTTGCTCTGCTCTGCCCATTGCCCACTGTCGACCTATTGCAGTTTGGAGGACCTATCCGTAGGTAAGTATGAAGTAGGTAGGTACGGATATCCGTACAGGCTATAATGGATAGGCGGTAATTGATAATAAACTGGGAGCAAGGAAGATGTGACCCTTGAGCGAGACCGGGAAGGGGGGCCGGCCGGGCATCCTCGCCCAAGAAGAAAAGAGGCAGGCAAGGCAGGCAGACCAAACAAGCCACGGCAAGTCTGGAAAGAGCCTTGTGCTTCGCTACCGTCGGCTGGCTGCCTTTGCACCACCTACCTACTATTAACCGACCTCGTTTATATGCACCTGGGCTCCTGGGTAGGGAGGTAGGTAGGTAATTACACATACATTGCACCTGAGTCGCTGGTGGCCCGCACCGCACTGCGCTTGTTTTGTGCCGCGCGCTGGCCTGGCCCCTTTTTGCGACGTGCTCGGCAGATTAGATGAGGGTCAATGGCCCGTTGGCGACGAAACAACGGCTCCCAGATAGACGGCTATCCGGTTTTCCTGTCTCGACACGCAATGCCCTGACTGACTGACTGACTGACGACCTGCTTCGATTCTGGGTCGACCGTCGCTGGGCTCATCCGTCCACGCTGGCTGGTGTGGTATTGTGTGGTAATGTGTGGTAATGTGTATCCGTAGTGTGGAGTGGACTGTGTGGTCGCCATCATACGCAGTACCTAGGTATCCATCCGTACAGGCAAACAAGACGAACTGCCGGTGGGAAAAGGGGGCAAACACACTCGTTGGCTGCTCGGTGCTGCCTGGACGGCCCGGAGCCCGAGAAAGGGCACAACGACAATTCTCCGACTATCAATAGCCGAACGAATCGGCAGAAGGACTCACGGATTGTGAGGCATCGTACAGGTAGGTAGGTAGGTGCAGAGTTGCAAACCAAGTGGATGCATGGTTGGTTAATTAAACACAAGGGACCCAGCCATGATCCTGACCCTAGTCCTGGCCCTGGCCCTGATGCCTTGGCCGCTGCACATCTGGCTTCCAGACCGACACGGATTGATCAGATACAGGCATCAGATACGGAGCGTGTATCTCGGTCGGGAAGGCGACGACCGACCGCCAGCTCAGCGAGAAACCATGGTCCGAACCATAACACCATACCTATTATTGCCGAGTACTGCACTCCAGTCGTCTCAGCCGCCTAATTCGGTCCGGTCCTTAATCAACATTTACCTTCTCCGTACCACGGTAGGTAGTACTGGTAGGTACTGTAGCATAACCGCTCAGCATATTGCATTATTTGTACCTTGTGCCCTGTAATGTTGGACAGACGGGATCCAAGCAACCCAACGTTGGTTGGTAGGTAGCATCAGTAGGTAGCAGATGTTCCCCATCTTGGTCCAAAAAGGAGGAGGAAACCACGAAACAGCGCAAATCCACACACGCGACGCACCATGTCGCAACACAGTGTTGATACATGCCAAAGTGCGTTTATCAGCACCGTGTACTCGGGAACATGTCTCTCGTCGTGCTATTATCCCTACCAACCACCACGTCTATCGGTAAAGAGACGACGAGGCCATCGCCGTCATGATTGTTTCTGCCAAAATGGACCAAATCCCCCGAATATCCTCTCGGTCCGACAAGGTTTTTTCCAGCCACCCAAGATGGCCACAGCCCCCTCGTCCCTTCAGTTCCTGAGATGTCTAAATCGGGGCCTTCGTTTGGGCCTTGCACTTACCGGGACGGGCCAACTCCACTTACCTACCTCCTGTACGAACAAGACCGAGATGGACTCAGGTAACAAAGTCGCCTGTTTCGATAGTTCAACTTGACGGGGTTTCTTTCCTACGTAATATGTAGTACCCGACCTCAATCGCATGATGCTACCGTCCAGGGTCCCTTTATTCCTTCTTCCTTTCTTGACACTCCAAAAGCAAAAATGCCATTAATGTCTCGTTTTTCTCTGACAGCCAGTCCCCACTGCGGGAGCCCTTGCCGCTATGCGCCAACGAGAAAAGAAACAACAAATCTGAAGCTCAGGTACGTACGCTACAGCACGCAATCCTCCTTGGTTTCCGCAAGCCTGGTCTCACTTGGGCTGGCACTGGAACGAACGGGAACGCAACATCGGTCACTCACAAACCCAGTTTTCGATTTGCGACTACGTCCACGCACACACACACACACACACACCGTTCGACACATACAGTGCAACCGTCACATCGTCCTGCACCCTACGACGACCCATCGTCCATCTGATCAAACGTCGCATTGTTCTGGATGAGATGAGGCATCTTTTCTGTTTTCTGTTTTCTCGCCGCCTCGTTTACTTCGGATTCTTCCCGTCGGCTCCGAGTCTCTGAACCGGGTACCCTCGCTTCGAGTCTGTCTCGATCGCCCACATCGTTTCCCAGAGCCCCGCCAGCGTGCAGTCGACCAGAAGGATTTGCCGGAGCAACGAAACGAAACGGGCGGCCGTAGCCGCTGTTGCCCATTCCAGATAGGCTCGCGGTTCTCAGACCTCTCGATCAAGATCGGGTGGAAGCCAAGGATGACAGCTCCCGCAAATGCTGCATCTGAGGCGACAGGGGGCACGTTTCCCTTAATCGTATCCACTTTCCGATCTTGTCGGCCGCCTCAAGCGGCCCGCTTGTAAGCCGTGTGTACTAATGTTTTACTTCCACCATGCGATGATGATTATGGGACGGCCAATCGAGCACCCAAGCCCCTTGGATGCCATCATCCTCGAGGTGCGTTACCAGCATCAGCGTCTGGTTGCGGCTTTTATGCCCCAGTCAGCTCTTCTTTTCCTACGAAACCACCCTATTCCGCTGCTACAGCCACCGCCTTGATGGATGCACCATCGTTGGCTCTCACAGACAAAGTGGCTTCAGGGAACGCTAATACGGCTCGTCAATTTGGGTTGCTAACGGGTACATACGCCCATGAAGCGAACATTAAGCTGCATCACAAGGAGAAACAACACTTCAGCTCCCCCAAACAACGCACATGCGAATCCTTCCGTGCTCTTGGGACGACTCATCTGCTGTCCAAGTCTACATACGACCCCTCCCCAAATCTCCACTGGTTGAGTCTAATCGAGTGAAATAGCGGGGCAGAAAGCGCAACTAGCTGGACCCCAGACCCTCCAGAAAACTGGTGTCATTAAACTTGACGCTCTTCACCACCGAGCGTTCCGTCAATGGGATGACGATGTGCCACAGCCGCTGCAAGCTGGGTTGGCCCAAGTGAGAACTATGAGGCTAGCGACAACATATGGCTCGTTGGCTCGTTGGCTTTTACCCAAGGAATCGCCTGCTCCAAAAGGAGGCCGGTCTTGACCAGCATCCTAGGTCGCGCCAGGGCCACAAAGAGGCGCACAGCCCGCTAACTACGCGGCGATCAGCTTCCAATATCCATAGGGGCTTGCCGGAGACGGTGCCTGGCTATTTGGGACGGAGGCTTATTAGGATATTGGCGGTCCAAGTACCAGCACCCACTATTAAACATCAGATCCAGTGCAGCTACCAAAGAGACAGCTAACGCCTCATCGTCCATTGATCATCTTGCAATCACATCGTCGAAGGACCGGGGTAATCACGGGAACATCCAAGCAGAAGCCGCTGTATTGTAAGCAAGCCACCTGCTTCATGTCCAGGTCCCAACGCTTAGGCTGACACAGTCTAGGAGGCTGTCGACGTGTTACAGTGTTCATTCATCGTTCACAAGTTTCCTGGCATACAGTCTCCGAGATGCATACAAGCATCCATGCAATATTTTTCTGGCAAATTGATCCGCACTCCTGCAAAAGGCTGATGGTCGACGGCATGGCGTCGCACCGCGGCTGCGCCTATCCATTTGTCCTGTCACAAAGTGGAGACCTCAAACCTCGAGGGATGCAATAAGGCTATATGTAGGGCCTGAGACCTGAGAACCAGGCGCTTTTATCCGGCCAACTAATCCGCAGGGGACCATTATTTGCTTGTGAAAGCTTGCCTAGTGACTTCAGAGTAAGCGCCCCACGGAAGGTTGACAGAAACCCGGCCCGATACTATCCGTATGGATGGGGAATGTCTTATTCTGGCCAGTGTTGGTTGGAGTCTAGCCGCGGCCGCGACAGCGTTTTCCTTCCGCTTCGTGGTGGTTGCATGCTACGGGGCATGCGGGCACCGGCAGGAGCTAAACATTCTTACATCTACCAGAATAGGTCTTTGGCCTGACCCAATGCCCGTCTCGGCATCGGATCCAGCCAAGCAAGGCAAAGGAATCTCAAATGCCATAGTCAGAGAGGGGCGTGGCTTTCGCCGCGGGATGTCTCGCAGACAACTGGCTGCTCCATCTGCCAACCCTGAATTTGGCCGCAAGGGGCAGCAAGCCGGCCGGGCCAATCGGTCGGTTGGGCCGCAAACGCCTTCGTTCTTCAGCCTCCGACAAGCCGGTCCTCATCAAGAGTCGCGCTGCCGTACACTCCAGCGAGAGAGGGAGCATCTCCCGCCGGTCCATGGCCCTCATCTTCGAGGCGTCCGAGGTCTAATCAAGAATGCCAGGCAATGATCGGAGCAAGGACAGACGGCCGGATATGAGCGAGACCCTGGGGTCAGCAGCCATGCCTCGCGGAGACAAAGACCATCGTGGCTTTGGGGCGTCGCCACTGCCACTAGGCTCCAATCAGTAGTTTCGTCTCCGGGCTGTCCTGCTCAATGGGTATGGCAAACTAACGCGCCCTTCGTATGGCAGCTTTGTTGTTCTTCCCCAAAGCATTATCATTGCAATCGTTGGGTGTAACATACATATAGACCGGAGATTAACACAATCGCAAGAGGTCACTCTTGACTATCAAAACATTACCAAGCCTCGCCACTCTGGTACGATGACCATGGCAATTGGCAATGATGGAAACTCGTATGGCGAACTAACAAACGGGGGCGCAGTGTTTTATCAAGCTAGCACAAAACGCCCAAGCAGCACACTGCAGTCTGTACTTGTACCAAAGACATCCTACCTAGTAGGAACCATCGCGGTACCAAGCCATTCACACTTACCAGGAGTTGAGCTACCCCGCCTCGCATCATCCGGCATTGCCCGTAAACCACAGAGTGAAGCGACGAATAGGCGCACGTCACGAACAGCACGACGCTGGTCACGATGTTATCCAAACACAGAGCACAAGAAATCTTCTAAAAAGGGTTCCGAAGCTAACGCTTTGGCCAGAGCTTGCGCCGGGAACCATTGAGATTGGACACAATTACTTCGAAGGGTTATCAACGACAAGGGCCTCGAGCACATGCCCGTGTACAGCAGAACAATCCTGCTGAACCGGCGCTTCTCCGGTCCCTCGCGTTCCCGAATCTGTCTTCTGCCTAGTATAACCATGATGATAGGTGCGGCGTTTGAGGCTTATAGATCCCGGTAGAGCTCTCCGATGTATGCTCTTGCCGAAGCCAGTGCAAGTTGCGTTATCAGCTTGGGCTTCCCCTGCTGTGACTCTCAGGCGAGTCAGCGAGGTGAGCCACAAACAAACTTGCGTTCTTTTCTTTTGAGGGGAGGCGGGTTTTGATCATGGGTACGGGCTTCTGTTTTCCATTCAGTTCAACTCTGACCCCTACGGTGTTGTGATCACTGCCGGAAGCAAGTGCCTCGAAACCTCATCCCTTGCCGACGCACGCTGACCGCCCGGAATCACACGGGATAATCAGCAACTGCCCGTCTTGGCGTCTTCTGTCACTAGTTCAGAGGAGAGACGAGGGACGAGGGGTTGCGCGGACAGGAGGCGGCGCTGCGTCTGCATTGCGTATAGAGACGTTGCCGCAGGGCTGCGGCGTGTGTCGTCGGTTTTGGCTCCAGATATTGATTGGGCTTGGTGCGACGCGTGAGCCCCTCGGGGCTGCTTCTGCTGCTGTGATGGCGGCGGTGGAACGACACCGCTGAGAGCAATAGGAGGATGACTGCAGGATTCCTGTCTTCAGAGACGCATATCGGTTATGCTTCGTGATATGCTCCACGTTGGACACGCCGTCTCTGCGGGTTGCCTACCCCCCGGGTTGACATGCTTCTATTCGTTTCCGACGCCCCTTTCTTTGGTAAGACATTCCGGCCCCCTTTCTTTCTTGCTTTCTTTCTGTTTTTTTCGTACCAACCGTCCGGTATTGAGCGCTGCATGTGACAAGACTTACCATTCCGGCGGTCCCAACCACTGGCCCAGTCGTTGGGGGCCGCCTCCTCGTTGTCACAGTGTCGGCGGCTTCCGGCCCGACGTTGGCAGCAGTAGTACCGGTCGAGTGACCATCTCTTCGGTCTCGGCGCTACCTCTCCGGTGACGTGTGCCTCACTGTCAGACGCGCAGGGGTCGAATCGACGGTGCCACTCGGTGCCACTCGGCCGTCCGGGCCTTCGTGAGAAGACAGACTCGCGCCGAGCGTCTCTCGTCGCGTGCCCACCGTCGGCTGAACCTGTGGTCTTGTCATCGGGTGCAAGGAACAATCCAGTCCTCCCAGGGCCTAACGTAGCAGCTCACGCAGGAGCGCCGCCGCAGGCATCGCCCTCGTCGTTAGCACCGGTGACGAGGACATGCTGCTGCTGTCGCCGCTTCTGGGCCTGGCGTCGCTGGCAGACGAGGCAGCGGCCCCATTTGCGGAACACGCCGGAGCACACGACTTCCGGGCAGGCGCCGGCGCCATGGGGGCTGCCGCGGGGGCACTGCCAGCGGATGTGCCGCCCCTCCCAGCAGCCGCAATTGATGTAGTAGATGTGTTCTGCGAGGCACATCTCGGGGAAGGATGGGGGGGCGTGGATGAGAGACCGGGGCCTTACCTTGGTCCTTAGGCGATTATGGAAATAGGGAGCTTGGTGATCGATGTATTGCTTCGGTGACAGAAGGCAGCAACGTGAGGTTTGTTGCCTGGGAGGTGGAATGAGTGTTTTTCTTTGGGGGGGCCATTGCGCGCCGGCATTTTTTCTTACACGAAGTCAGGGAACTCGTTCCTGATATAGAATAAACTGCATAATGATATGTTGGCGAACAGAAGAGTTTTGAAGAAGACATCCTTTGTCCAGTGGTGCCCCTTTGTCGATTTACAATCCCGTTGTGCTGTACTGGCCGCAGAGGAAAGGGAGAGCAGTACCAGTGTTCCGGGACAAGGGCAATAAATGCATCTCGCAAAATAATACGCAGGAAGGAGCATTGTACCATAGAGCTTGTTCAGTCGTCATGATGCTGGGTTAGAAGAGTACTCGTACAACAAGGGTCTTATAAGACGGTGCTCTTGGCCAACGTGGTTTAGTTCCGGAAGGCCCAGATCCTCGGGCCAGGGTCCAGCGGTTTTTGTCCGCGAACAAACGACTTGTGGCCGAGGAGTTACTTTTTTGAACACCTGTACATCTGTGCTGAACCGGTTGGTTTTGTCGGGGACGGTCGCCGGGAGGCCAACAGAAAGGTTCCGGGGGTTACTGGGGGGGCATGGGAGCCGAAGCCGAGTTGTTTCTCGTCTGGAAAGAGGAGAAGCGAGAGTCTGGCATCGACCGACTTTGATGATCGCCGATTTTGATAACCGTGTTTGAGAAGCATGGTGAAGCTCGCGTATGGATTTGGTCATGGTTTCTTCTGTTTTAGGTATTCTTCAGAGCGTCTGCATGACCATCTACTAAGTCGTCACTTATGATATCTGAAGAAGAATCTAGAGAACACCCGGGTGCCCTCGTTCTCCAGTATGTACTGTCTCTATACTTGACCTTCTCGCGCCTCTAGTCTAAGCTCGCAAGCAGGCTGGGAATCCCCTCGGCCCGACTTTCCCCCCTAATCCACTAACCGCGCGAGGTGCACGCCGTCGTACAGCGGCATCAGCCACGAGTCGAGCCGCGGCTCGTCGTGCACGGCGGCGTTGAACTCGCGCAGCTTGTCGATGTCCTCGGAGCGCGAGTAGGCCGAGCGATAGGCCTCCTTCTCCCCGGCGGCGTACGGGTTCTCGCCCGAGTCGTCGGCGACCATGCCGCGGCGCAGGACGTTGTCCGCGACGATGAGGCCGCCGGGCCGCAGCAGGCGGCCCTTCCCACCAGAGGCGGGCGAGGCGGCGAGGATGGTGGAGAGGTAGGCCGGGTAGCCCGACTTCTGGGCGTCGATGAAGATTACGTCGTACGGCTCCGAGGGGTTCAGGGCCGGCAGGCTGGGGGGTTTCCCGGTGTTAGTGAGTTCTCCGGGACATTACATTTATTTCTCATTTGTGCTTTTGTCTCGTTTGACTCTAGCAGCAGTCGGCGGGAGGGGACGAGAAAACGAGGGGGCGAGGTAACATACGTCTCGAGCGCGTCGCCGACGACGACGGACGCGTTCTTGATGCCGTTGGCGGCCCACGCGGCCTGGGCCTGCTTCGCGTAGTCGGCGTTGAACTCCAGCCCGGTGACGGTGCCGTCGGGCCCGACGGCGTGGGACCATATCATGCCGGAGTAGCCGACGTACACGCCGATTTCGAGGACTGTCGGGTTCGTGTCAGCGGAGTTGGGACTTCATGCATAACGATGGATGGAGTGAGGTCGGATATGATGAAGGGGAAACACAGAGCGAGTCTCAGATTGCTAACTACGGTGGCACTCACCTCTCTTGGCCCCGATGAGCTTGGACAGCCAGATGTGGTTCTGCGCCTGGAAGTTGCTGATCATAAGCATCGACGTCTCGGGCTGTGTGTTCTCGATATGCTCATGATAGGCAACGATATGCGCGGGCAGGTCTGTCGAGTGTGACTCGGCGTAAGCCGTCACTTTCTGTGAGACGGACTCGTTGGGGTAAAGAACCGGGGCGGAGGACCTCATCTTGGTGCGGTGACTGACAGTGATGGTGAATGAGTGAGTGGTTGCGTTGGGGTTGTGGCGAGGTTGCGGTTATGAGCGAGTGAAAATATGACGGTTAAAGGGGACGGACAAGCAGACGGATCGAGTCAGGCAGGGTGTTTGGTCTTGGGTTTCAACAATGGACCGCTGAAATGTCGCCGCCAGTCGCGAGTCTTGTTTTATGCTAGGTAATTCCATCCAACGCGGCCCGGCACAATGACAAGTGCCATGTTACAGTCCCGGCCGGGGCAAGGGTGGACGTCTTCACCCCTCCCATCGCGGCACATCCCCCACGTCTGCCCCGCTCGGAGCAAGATGCCGGGGCTCTCTCCTTGACCCCGCCATCCGCGGCCGCTCACGCCATCGCCAACGCCATCCGCAGAGGCACAAGAACTCGGCTAGAGCTCCACTGGAAACGCCCAATTCCTGCCCATGTCCCCTCCGGCGTGCTGACAAACCCATTGGCGAATGGCATCTGTGACCGAAGTCAATGGTCAGCTCGGCTCGGCGATTGGAGATAAGCTAGCTACCTGATGTATCTATCTATCTTCACCCATGACGTACGTGAGCAGAGGCTAAAAGTACAGTATCCACCGTTCGTATCCCGAACCCTCGGTCATATACGGCACTTTCCATTTTGGCTCATGTCTGCTAGTGCTGCATGTATGCGGGAGGCTAACCTTGCAGCTCCGCCCGTCCGAGGCGTTCGGCTTCGAATACCGAAGTTGGGACGGAACGCGTGTTCCGTGCCGTCGCCGCGCATCGTCACTTTTGCAACCGCCGGCCTGTTTTTTTCAGAAATGTTCGGGAACATCCTTGGCCAGACGTGGTTTCTTTCTTCGACTATCTCCCACGAGTCAGAACCCAGCATGTCTTGATAAGAGAAAACCACATCAACATCTTTCTTTATTAAAGCGGGCTTGAAGTCTACAGAACATTACCGCGACCAGGAGTAAGCTGGCAATGAGATGTCTGAAAGAGCGAATGAGAGAGTTTGAAAGAGGTAGGGAATGTCAGGTGATCAAATCGCTCGACGGACTTCACTACCCTCTCCCTCCCCCTCTCTCTTCCAATGACCTCAAATCATCCCCATACCGGAGCTCCCTATACCCTTTTCGTCGTCTCTCTCCCCTATCCAATACAACAAACAGTTTATTAATCACACAAAGTAAAACTTGTCAGGCTTTGTCTATGCAAACAGCAGGATCCGAAGTTTGCAAAAAAAAAAAAAAAAAAAAAAAAAAAAAAAAGAAGAACATACGCGGCTGTTGGGTGAGTATCGCCCTTGGCCTATTTGATATCGTTTGCTCTTGCTTTGCCGTTCATGCGTCGAGGAGAGGCTGTCATGCTCTCCGGGCCTCCTCGAATGCGCCTTTTGTGATGGAAGCGCTTAGAAGAAGGCCACGACGATGAGAAGACCACCAGCGAGGGTCAAGGATGCCTTGATGGTGTCACCGGCCGCGGTGACGACAGTGGAAGGCTTGCTTGGAGTGGTCGGGGGCGGCTGAACCGGAGGCTGCATAGGGGGTTGAGCAGGAGGCTGCGCAGGGGGTTGAGCAGCAGGCTGAGCGGGAGGTTGAGCAGGAGATTGAGCGGCAGGCTGAGCGGCAGGTTGAGCGGGAGGTTGAGCGGGAGGTTGAGCGGGAGGTTGAGCGGGAGGTTGAGCAGGAGGTTGAGCAGGTTGAGCGAGAGGTTGAGCAGGAGATTGAGCGGCAGGCTGAGCGGGAGGTTGAGCAGGAGGTTGAGCGGGAGGTTGAGCGGCAGGCTGAGCGGCAGGCTGAGCAGGAGGTTGAGCGGGAGGCTGAACCGTGGCAACGTGAGGACGGTGTTTAGCTACCGTGGGGCACGGAGAGCCTGCAGGAGCAGCGCCCTGAGTAGAGACAGTGACTGGTGTAGATGAGGCGGGTATGATGACGACGGTCGAGGTCTTGCGAATGAAGGTGGTGCGGGTAGTGTTGTGCCAGCGGGTAGAGTGTATGGTCGAGTTCTTGGGAGTAATACAGGGTGTTGTGGTGGGCTTCTTAGTGGAAGACTTGCACGGGGTGGTGGAAGGCTTGGAAGTAGTGCAGGGAGTCGTTGTGGGCTTCGTGGAAGTAGTGCAGGGAGTCGTTGTGGGCTTCGTGGAAGTGGCACAAGGACTGGTCGTGGTCTTGGTGGAAGTGGCACAAGGATTGGTCGTGGGCTTCGTGGAAGTGGTACAAGGATTGGTCGTGGTCTTGTTGGACGCAGTGCCAGTGGTTGTGATCTTCTTGGAAGCGGTGCCAGTGGTCGTGATCTTCTTCGATGCAGTGCCAGTGGTCGTGATCTTCTTGGAAGCGGTGCCAGTGGTTGTGATCTTCTTCGATGCAGTGCCAGTGGTCGTGACCTTCTTCGATGCAGTGCCAGTGGTCGTGATCTCCTTGGACGTGGAAGTCGGGCCCACGACTATGGCTGTGAGGGTCTGCGTCACAGTGACGGTCTGGGAAGATTGCGTCTCAACCGAGGTCGCCGGGACCGGGGCGGGGTCCTCGGGCGCGGGGAAATCCTCTCTGGGTAGTGACGGGTCCGGGAGACCTTGGGCCAGAGCGGCGTTGAAGAGCACGGCGAGGGCCGCCGCGGAGGTGATGGTAACCTTCATTGCGTAGGTGGGTTGGCGCGTAGGCGAACGATTGGGGAAAAGGGGGCAGGCTGTTGAAAACGATTGACTTGATGAGCGAAAGGTTCCCGCCTTCCCTGCACAATAACTGTGAGCGAGTGACTGATGAATGGGATGAGATGGGAGAGAAGATGTCTAGGGTTTGCTTTCCCGCCCATTGTACTTATACCCATCTTGCTTGGGATGAATATCTTGACGATTGTGTACCCTTGATGGCCTGGCCCGGCTTTCCGGCTTCTCGATGGGTTCCCATTGGGGATGGCTTGTTCAGCATCGTATCCATCGTAGTTCGGAGAAAAAAATAATCGAGGATTGAACGTCTAGACTCAACCCGGGTTGAGAACGAGCAGATCGAGAACCACAGGGTTGCCGAAGCAGCAAAGCTTATGCAGAAAGCTCCTGATTCTTCAGCCACCTCGACTCCTCCAAGATTGATGGCTGCAGGTCAAGGTTTGCAAGCCAGCAGGAGCCCCTGATAATGATCGCCTCGGGCCGCATGAACTCGAGACAGCCAGGTTCCAATACTCTGGGGGGCGACGAGGTGACGTCGGCCGGATCCGGACTTGAGTTGGCGCATACAACACCAAAACTCTTCACGCGGCGATCGATCCTACCCTTGCTCACTGGACTGGCGAGAAAAAGAAATCTTGGACTCCGTGCTTTGAAATTTACGAAAACGCTCAAGTACATATTGTGGCGGGGCCTCTATCCGACGTCTTCCACCGTTGTTGGTCGTCCGCCAATCGCTTTTTGGATTCGGTGAAATGACTGCAGTGCCAACATACCGTCGGCCAAAAGATATTCGACATCAGATGTTTTTCTTGGCTCCGGCGAGCCATGTCCCGCTATCTCGACTTGAAGACGGAAGGCATGGCGACTGGGGCACCTTAGGGGATCTCTCGACGAAGTCGAACTGTCTCGTGCCCGTTACTTCCAAGCTCCTCCTTGTCCCCCTTTCACACCTGCGTAACCTGCAACGCTCAACTTTGTGTACTTCGTGTCGGACCATGCTCGCTATGTATGCCTTCTTTCGACTCCATTCTTTTAAATCTCGACAAATCCATAACCTAGACCCTAACGCCTTGTCGTCATGCAGCTCAATATTCGGAATCGGAAAGGCCGAATCGCATCCGGTGGCTCTGCGTCTATTATCAGCTCTTGCACATAGGAATACGGAAGCAGGGGGGCAAACGTACAAAAGGCAGCTTAGGGATGACAACTGCTAGCACGGCCAGGAAGTTGATGATGAAGTAGGCCAGGTCATAGTGTGTGTAATGTGTGCTGAGGAGAAACAGAACGATTGGCACACTGAGCAGGAACTTCTTGGCTGGAGTGTATTGCGCGCCATCATCGATCTGCTCCCACATGTTCAGGTTGTCAAAAGCGCCGCCATTGAACTCGAATGGCACGCCACGGACATAATGGAACATGATGTAGGAACCAAACATGTACGAGATGTTCGTCAGAGTCCAGGATGTCTCCTGCGAGACGCCCGGCATGACATCGTAGAATATCTTTAGGCAGAGGATGAGGACGAAATGAATTGTCCAGGCGCCTGATGATGGTGGTTGTCAGCTGAGGGTTTCTCTTTTGCCAATTGGGTGCAGCGTGACTGGCACGCGACAGGAAAGGGGGAAGCTCTTTTGCGCGAGGCTTACCTTTGGCATTGACCCAGTTCGCATTGAGATTGGGCACGACGGCTTGGTCGCTTATCTGTTCGAGAGTCTCTTGCGGCTCGTAATGGACCTGAAGGATGCTGCTAGATCTCCTTCTGCGGGCACCGGGTTCCGCCATGTCTCTGTACGATCCGCTGCCACTTCGCGGAGGATTGGTGGCCGCGTCGTACGAGACGGTGCGAGAGAGGAGAATTGGGGAAGACAGTTTGGCGGTGTTGAAGGGGACGTTGGGGGTGGGCGAATTTTATGGGTGGGTTTGAAGAAGGAGAGGATTCTGCTGACTCTCGTGATCGTCGTCGGTGCCCTCGTGATGCTGGGGTTCGGCGGAGCGATGGATTTATTGCGTGCTGGCAGCCCCCTTGATGATGTCACGGGGGAATGCGAGCAGTTCGCGTCGATGTGTGCGTTGGAATAGCTGATGCTGGTACAAAAATGAAGGTGAACTGGTGGGAGCGAGAGTAGAGAAATTGGGCGTCGTCGAGACGGTCGAAGAGAAGCAAGGGCGACGTTTTTTTCTCTCTCTTGCGGGCTGTGAATGTTGAGGGTGCCGCTGTCGTAATGATCTACTTGGCAATGGGATGAAGGAGAAGACGGGGCACTCCCGCTAGATATTCATGGCAGAGAAACTCAGGTGGGCAGGAGTCCCGAGCAGAACCAGCAGCAGTCGGGGGCAGGAAACAGTGGACGACGGGGGGGTTGCAGGTGGGAGGACAGAAAGACTGGGGCCATGTCCGAACAAGGCCATCTGGCACAGTGAACATTCTCCACTCTCCCATTTACAGTCACGCAGTGCCAGCCAAGACACGACGCGACAAGATTGGGATCCGAGCCGACAGCTGGGGACGGCACCCGTTTTCCTCCACCTCGGTAGCATTGACAGCCAGTGCCAGTGCCAGTGCTAGTCGACACGAGGGGGCACATTGATGCGGACGTGGACACCACCCCCGGTCAGGGTCGTTCAGGTTCAGGGGACCACCTCAATTTGAGAAGAGGACCGAATACCTAAGGAGTACAGTACAGTACGAGCACTGGCAGGACCCCGAGAGCACACCCGAGACCCGGATCCAGACCTCACACCTTGAACGAGGCGGCCATCCAAAAACTGGACGGACGGGAGCCGGGAGAGAGGACAAACACGCACGAGTAAGGTAGGGATGCAGAACACAGAACAGAGGAGAGAAGGAAAGCGGGAAGCAGGGTCGGGGCGGGTGATGAACAGGGCATGCATCGAGGGAAGCTGGGAAGGTACCTGCGGCTCCTTTCCATGCCTTGCCCTGCCAGCCTGCCTGCACAACCACCTTATCTTGCTCCTCGCCCAGGAGACCTTCCACACACACATGCGACGCCCAGCCGGTTCCCACACCCGACAATCTGAATTGTCTTGGATGTGAGAAGCTCCTTACGGGGTACCATCGAAGGGAATATAGCACTTCCATCGTTATACGATGTATGTCCGTACAGATCTCCAACTTCTACCATCGCTCGCACATGCAGCACGCACCCCACCCGGCAATGCACACATCCACACGGCACATAGATCAAATAACCTCTGCCACGTCGGCAGCACGGGCGGGGACCGCGTCCCGCGGAAAGGGAAGGGCACTGCTGATGGCAGACGAGAGCACAGCCAGCCAGATGTACAGACCCGGCGCACCACCGTCTCGCTGCACAGATATCCGTACTGTAGGCTACCCTGCGTCTGTTTCCTGGCCAATTGTGCTGGCAGGAGGAGGGAGGACGGAACAGCTTGAGGTGTATCTGTAAGTGCGCAGTCGCATCTGCTAGCGAGCTGGAGAGAGAAAGGACCCCCTGGCCGGCCTCTTCTGGGAAGATGCCCCTATTTAATCCAGTGACCAAGAGGTAATGGTGGTTTGCGGGGGGGAGAGGAAAAAGAGCAGACTGGCCAGTGCTGGACGCACAGTCACACGTATCCGGTTACAACCAGCCGGCGGATCGGTCCTATCATGCACCGTTTCAATATGTGGCATGCAGGTGGTATCAACTACAATAGTCACTCGGGCTCCGAGGCTGAGTAGAACCTCATGATAAAGAAACATCCGGCCTTCTCGACATCATGTCGTGGGTCAACATCACATGCAGTTTCCTGGCGTCTGGCCATGCCACCTCAGCAAGACATTGAACAGGACCATGTTGGGAGGAATGGCGCACCAAATTACCGTATACATTTCCTGGCCTTTCGATTCTGGAAAGTACTTTGCTTCTACCCCGGGCATCGTACCGTACCTCCGCTCCCCAAGACATACGGTGTTGCCCGTTCTTCCCACCATTTTGTTTCCTCAACTTGACGAAAGTAGGTTATACGTATCTGAGCTAAATTCGTCCTCCTTGTTCTCCACTAAGAGGGCTGTGCGATAAGTTATTGATTCGAGTGGTTCGTTGCGTTGCGTGGGATAGACGACGGGGGACCTAGAGCATCTCATCGAGGGATGGCGGGTTGCTTGCATTAGCAGTCGTCAATACTTGGCGATTCCACTCGGCAAATATCTACATAGGCACACAACCGGCTGCTGCTGAAATGTCCGGGACAGGTCATGGCATGTCACGTCTACAAAAAAAAGAAGAAGAAAAAACAGCGAGCAACATGCAACTCGTTGGCCACACTCTAGAAGCAGCAGTTCTGTAAGACCACGCTGTGCCTGTCAAAGCTGTCGCAAACCTTTGCCGGCTCTCATCCTCTCCAGCCCTGAAATACCGTTCACTTACTCGTCTACTGCACGGCGTTTGGTCCAAGTGTTAGGTGCAAAAAGATCTATGTAGCCTCATTTCCGGGCTTGCCGGGGTGTTGATTCTATTCTGCGCGTCCCATGTTGGTGGTTTTGTAATTAGGTCTTTCTCAACGGACCCGAGAATGCCTATTCTAGAAATATTTCCACTCTCGCTTGCCTTCGCAAATCGCTGCGACACCGACACCGCCTCAGGTGGGCTCCGGGGCTGTAATTAGTGGAGGTAGCAGCCTGTCTTACCGAAATGCACCATTAGCGCCGTGACGAGTGGGCGGCCCAGTGCTTACAGCCGTGGCCACGTGGTGACAGACCGGCAAACCAACGGTCACGTCAACGAAACAGCGGCTAATCTTCGGCCGTCAACGTGCTGCTTTGTGACGTCTGTACCTGCCAAGCGGATACCGTGCATACAATTTTTTGAGAGAGAAACGAAGTCTTTGGATGAAGCCCGACGACCTTAGGGCCCGCGATATTGACGGTGTCGATATTCCTTACGAGATTGTTCTCCTTCTCAAGCCAGGGCTTGTATTCCGCGGAAATCTCTGCACCAGTTACGCCTATCGGCACATTTGAGTAATCTCGTCATCCACCAGCCCACAACCTGCTTTCTTTGCGTTCATTCACCCAGGAACCTGGTTTCGTGATATCGGATATCCAACCCAGACATCAGCTGAGGCGAGAAGGCGTTCCCTGATCTCCAACAAGCTTGTGGGCTCTTTTGAGTGTCTCAGAGTATCTCATCTCCCGATTGAAGCTGTCGTCACTTAGTCGTCTTGAAAGCACCTTCATCCTCATCGCGCCTCATTCACCGCACAAGCCACCAGTTACCAAGTCTGCTTAGAGCCTGATTCCTCACATTCTGCGTTATGGACGCATCAGAACCGACGGAAGCTTCGCTGGATTTAACTGGCAGAGAGAACGATCCCCAGCAGGCATCAAAGAAACGGACACTGGAGGACGTTGAGCAAGGAGACATACAGCCTAGTGGATCACCACAGTCTCACCAGGCCGAGTCTCCGGAGCCCGAAGCCAAGAGGGCAAAGACAGAACTCCTCGACCAACAGCACTCACAGAACGACGCAGAGGGCTCAGAGAGCGCCGAGGAGGGCGAGCTAGAGGAGGACGGGGAAGTCAAATCGTCCGAATCGGAATCCGAGATGGCCGGCGCGCAGAGTGACGGGAGTCGCGCATCACGCGCCCGCTCCAAAGCCTCGACTGCGAGCGGAGAGTCGGATGCTGGCGTCAGACGGACGACACGTTCAATGTCGGCCGCCGCAAATGGCCCAGCCCATACTGGATGGAACCAAGGCATAACGTCCCAGATTCGGACATCGTTGGGCGGTTCGAAGGCCAAGGCAGCACCGGCGCCAGCCAAGGAAGCGGCCATATCGGAGGGGGCGACATCTGAGCTCGTGCCTGCCACCGCCGAACCTGAGCCGGTCCAGAAGGAGGGGAAACTCACACGGAAGGAGCAACGACAACAACGGGCCGAAGCTGTCGCTTCAGAAAAGCAAAAGGCCCAAGACCAGCAGAAAACCTCCTTCGTCTACGCACCTGGCCTCACTTTCTTGCAACCCAACAAGAAAACGATTCTGCACCCCAAGGGCAAGACTGTCTGGAAGTCCAAGTTCAATAGCTGGTGCCAGTCTTTCGTCAGTCATAACACCGAACAAAGCAGACTTCTTACGGCCGACATCGTCGTAGCTGCTCTGCAGGACTATATCGCGACGCGTGCGCATTGGTCCAAGAAGAAGCACTGCACGGCTGCGGCCGCCGAGGCTCGTAAGCCCGAGACGAAAAACAATATTGCAATCTACCTGGCAATGATCCTGAAGGACGACAACCTATTGCCTGGCTCCGAAGAGTCGCCCATGGTTATCGAGGACAACAACGACGAAGCCGACAACATTGTTCAAGAGATCTCACGCCCTGCTGGCGACGACGCATCAGCTGCGCCGGAAACACAAGGTGAACACGACTCGACCGCTGAAGATCCCAACCAGTCTTACAAAGACGACACAGGAGCTTTGATGGAAGTTGAGCAAACGGAGCCGGGGCCACCCGTCATGACGGAGGAGGAGGATCTGGCGCAGCAGCGCAAGTACTTCCCAGGCCTGCCAGAATCCGTCGAGATTTGTGTCTACTGCGCATCCGTCGGTCACAACTCGACCGCCTGTTCAAAGACGGCCTGCAAGTTCTGCCAGCAGCCCAACCATTTCTCCTGGAATTGTCCGACGCGCGAGAGGTGCACCAAGTGTCGCCAATTGGGCCACGGCAAGGCTCAGTGCACCGAGAAGCTTGTTCACCTGGACGAAGAGGGCATGGAGTGTGCCATTTGCGGCGCCCAGGACCACCTTGAAGACGAGTGCGAGGCCCTTTGGCGGTCCTACAAGCCTCAGAACGGGTTGATCAAGAAGGTCAAGGCCTTCCCTGCCTTTTGCGCCTCTTGCGGCGCCGAGGGCCACTACTGTTCCGACTGCGCTCTCCGTGGCGACAGGCCTCGCAACCATACGTGGTCGCTCAAGAACCGAAGCCTCTACGTCGACAAGAACGCAACGGAAGGGCCGATCAGCGACTTCGCTAGTCAGCCCCAGAACCCCAAATTCCCCCTCCAAATCAAGGGCTCTGCAGCAAAGCGCAACCACATCTTCTACCCCGATAGCGACGGGTCGGAAGAGGGCGAGTTCATCGGCCAGAAGGTGAAGCCGCGCGCACCGTTGGGTAACATTCAGTTGTCCACCAACCTCCAGATCAACATGGGCAACTTTGGAGCGCCGCCACAGACGCAGCAGAACGGGCGCGGCCAGCAGCGTGGTGGGTGGTCTACGCAGCCTCCTCTGCCTCCTGGACCTCCGCCTCCTGGCCCGCCACCCGGCTCGTACTCGCGAATGTCGAGGAGCTTTAACAACCAGTCGCACCCAC
Organism: Colletotrichum somersetense; assembly: GCA_030867255.1. Taxonomy (NCBI): domain Eukaryota; kingdom Fungi; phylum Ascomycota; class Sordariomycetes; order Glomerellales; family Glomerellaceae; genus Colletotrichum; species Colletotrichum somersetense. The sequence continues at coordinate 16,744 of MU843644.1, read as the reverse complement.
CCCCTCCGAGCAACGGTGGTGGTCGCGGCGGGGGGTTGCCCCCGAAGCCGCCAGCGCCGCAGTCGCAACAGCACAGCTACCACAACGCGGGCCCGCCATCCCGACCGAATCCGCCAAAGAAGCAGAGGGTTAGAAACCCGTCCGGTAGCTCCCATGCGGGATCCTCGCAGCAACATCAGCAGAATGGTGGAGGCTCATCAAACCGCCGCAGGGGCAAGGCCAAACGCGGTGGGAAGCAGGGATGACCGTGGCGAATGATTGGTAGGCGCGCAGCGACGACAACGTCGGTGCGCATCGTACGCTGCGCGGGGGACGATGAGGCGGGGGGTTGGCAGCTGGTGGGAAGGCACGGGAGGGAAATGCGACGGTTTTAGTGCCGAGGTCAGCGTGTGTGACGACTGTATGAGTTTGAGACAGATTGGGTGCGAAGTCGGAAGGGAAGACGGGGCGCGCCGACGGACGCGCGACGGCAGCCTTGCCTCTTCGGTTGGATGAACGACATGGACACGAACTGGGCGTGAGAGGCTAGCTTTACATTTTGCATCGGAGGTGGTTTTTTGCGTCGACCAATCGCCGCGCATGCGCAAGGCGACGTGGACCACGCGCGCGCGCGCGCGCATACACACACACACACACACACGCACGCACACACACACCAACTACCCCTTTTTGGTGGAATCAGATCATGGCCACAGCATAGCAGACGGCCCAGAATGGGAAAGGGACAAGCCTGGACTCTGGCGGTAGTTTTGATACCCTGGTTTCTCGTGTAGAATACAACGGGCACACTATTATTATCATTTTTTTTTACATGTCGCGAATAAGACCGACGACTTGGAGAGAGGACAAAATCGCTTTCATCTTTGGCGACAGGGGAGGATGGGGAGCTCCTCGGCTGGCTGGTCCAGACAAGGACCACGTAGAAGATTTGACTCACTGCCACGACATCAACTGCCTGGGTCTCCATCAAGAAAGGCTGAATCATTGACGGTGAAGAGAACCCTGGCAATCCCATTCCCGTCGGGAGTTTTCTTCCCAGAAATTTAGGGTTAGCTGGTCGAGCGTCCCCAGGGCCAAGGGGTGTGGCGAACGAAGATATCATGGGCGTGTAAGAGGGCCTATTGAGTATTTCAACGGGCGCTTAGACTAGTTTGCGTGCGTGTATATGTGTGTTAGTCATAACCCTTACCAGGTGGAGGGGAGGGGTTGGTTCACGGCCACAATTGACTCTTTTTGTGTGATTTGGCCTGTTTTTCGTGATTGAAGGATGCGAAAATGGGCATTTGTGTGGACGGGACGAGGGTTTGGTAAATTTGGCGATGTGTCGGTGTGTAGTTTTGCATGGCGGTGTTGAAGACGGGTTGTTGTGATCCATGCTCCGGAAGACTCAGCCGGGCGGGCTGGCGGGGTATGTTTTGCAAGGGGGATAGAAAAGTAGAAAAAACCGATGAGAGATGCGGGCTAAGGTGGTTCACGACCCTTGGTTGACGCAGCGGTTTGGTGGAGTTTAGGCCGAGTGACCGGGGGTAAAGGAAAACGTGGGTTGTGGGTTTTGTTTGGCGGTTTACCTTTTCTTTGGGTTTTTGGGTCTCTGGGCCTTGAGACCGAGGAGGGATCACGATGATGGGCCCGTGGGAAAGGGTTGCGGGCTAAGTGTTTGGTCGGGATGGCTTGGTTGATGTGACGGCGAAGCAGGGGGGGACAGACCGACGACGTGGCCCCCATTTCATTTCCCTTTACCGCTCCAACATCCCGGTCGACGATGTTTTCTGGATGGGACTCGGGGGATCTCGAGGTTTTGCGAGGTCAGAAAAGCTAGCCGTCGGTAGGACGTGGTAAGTCGGACGTCCACCTTGCGAGTTGGACAGGCTGAACGGTGACGGGGGACCTGGGGACTTGCAGCTGTGGTTGTGGACACTGCGACGATCATCGGGTGGGACGAGGGTGTACGATATGCCTGCCTTGTTGTGGTTGTCAGTCCGTCATCTATGTCTGTCAGTGTGGTTGAGGATTGTCGTGGGGAGGAGGGCGTGGACGGTGTGTGGTAATGGGATGCGGTGGGATGCACGGGGGTTGGCGAAGCGGAAGGAACAGACGGCCGCAATGCAATCAGTCTCCAAGGCAACAACTATTTCCATCGGTTGGAGCTTGGACTTGCTGAGTCCGGGTTGGCCTGGGACTCGAGTTGACTTGACGGGAAGGAAGGATGGGATGATTATATGCAGGACGTCAACTGCTTGATTAGGTAGTTACCTAGTTTCTGAGTTCTGAGGCGGGAATGTCTGAGAGGTGCAGAGCGGGCGGGCGGTGGGGACTGGACCCTTGTTGCTCAGACCTCAGACCGTTCGATTGTCGACGCGGGTTTGGGACGAAGAGGTAGTTGGTTCCGAAGACTGGGAGTGCCTTTGAGGGAGCATATCGTCGCGGGCGGGTTGCATACCGTATACTGTCAGCCCCGTTATGTTCAGTGGTGGGTTTTGACGTCTGGGCCATGTGGTTGTGTGTGTGTGCGTTGGTGTCTTTTTTGGCCAGAGTTGTGGGGGCCTTGGTTGCGCTGCCTTCCAACATGGATGGACCTCAAGCATTGGATGGGATGCAGATGGGGGGCCAGTGGAAGTTCTGGATGTTGGTATGCAAGCAAATGCGCAACAGCAAAAAAATAAAAATAAAAAGAGCAACATTGAACGGTGGGGGTTTCACATGATTCGTTGGGTTGGTTGGTGTTCCCAGACCTTTCCCAAAAGTCATGGTTGCACTATACGTACCTAGATAGTTTAGGTAGGGAGGTAGGTAGTCTAGGACTTGGTCCAGTGCAGGCGGGTTGCGCAACCGACCTTAGTGGTCAATGGGACGGACGATGCGCGATGCAGGATGGAGAATGCAGGCCAGGCCAGCGTTGTGGATCTTGCCAGAGGACCGAAATAAAGAGTCATCATCGCAGCGGCCGGTGACGCTACTGCAATACATAGGCCCATGTGCGGCAAGTCAACACCCTTGAGTCTGCACTCTCCTCTGGCTCTGCTCTGCTCTGCCTTTCTTTGTAACACTTGCCGGACTCGATCCACGTACGTAACCACCTACCTACCTACCTGCTGTACTCCGTACGTTCGCCAAGGTAATATGTACAATACGTCTACTTGAGGGGATCTCTGGCCACACAACCAGCCCTAGCCTCGCACCTTGTAGCCCGCCCGCCCTCGTTTCTGCGAAAATGGGTGGATGGATGGATGATATGGGGTTACGGGTTACGGATTAGACGGACTGCCTACCCGGCTGTTGTTGTGGACCGGACGGAGGCGAAAAGTGACGGTGAGAGAATATTGGCGCAACCATCATACACAACCTTCCTCTATGGGCTAGAAGCGAGAGAGGGAGGGAGGGAGAGAAGTTTCTGTTTGCGAGCGTCGCTGCAAATGCCGAACAACATGGATGGGTATCTCCCACGACGAGGAGGGAATTTGATTTTCCACACGGCCAAGTCCGAGATGCCAAGCGAGCCATGTTAGCGGACACTTTTTTTTTTTTTTTTTGGCTTTTCTTCTCTACCCAAGCAGAGTTGCTTGAACTTCATGCTGGTGGGTTGGTTCCCTCCGTCTTCACAGCCAAGCGAGACCAAACAAAGACCAGGGAGGGAGGTGCTTTCAAAATAAAAACCCTACCTAGGTACCAGTAAGCGGATCGTCCATGGATGGGTTCGCTCAGCCTGCCTGCCTGCACTAGTCGTGGGCCGTGGGCAGCGCTTAGGACTTGTCGACTGCAGAGCACGAAATGACTGGTCGTCGACGATAGACGCGCTCCCGTCGGCACCCAGAACCCATGTCGCGTGGATTTCGCGTCTCTGGCGAATCAGATATCGAAGGACGACCAGCCTTTATGATTTTGGACCAATGGGACGCTGTGTTTACTACGTTTGACGTCTGCCGTAGGTAGTCCCCGGCGCGCCGGTGGGGATGTCTGTGGGTTAATGCCTACTATGTATGCTACCTAGTATCCGTAGTAGGTGTAGGGAGTGGAGGGGATCCACTTGCTGGGTACGCTTATCGATAGCGCTTCTCCCGCACAAGCACAAGCTAAGCTTACCTACGAATACCGGTAGCTCTTGGACTTTCTGCAGATCCCGGAACTCGTGGGCAGACAAGACTAGGTAGGCAGGCAGGCAGGCAGGGCAGACTGCCTGCCACTCCTCTTTCCTGCAGAGTCCCGCACCAGACGGGCCAAACGGTCTCACCCACCGGAGGCCCTCGACCACTGGGACCACTTGAAACAAAACATCTTGGCCGCCGTTGAGGGAGGGAAGGAAGGAGGGGGGAGGCGTGGCTTCCTGCGTCTAGCTGCAGAGCTACTACATCTCGACTCGACTCTTTCCTCTACCACCAGTTAGGTAGTGTAAGTATTATACATATTATCCATACTACTTACCTACCTACCTACCTATCCGTACCTAGGTAGGTCTGCAGCATGCCTCTCCGACTGCTCCCCCCCGCTCTCAAGCCCTTTTTAGTTCCGTCACCGTCGCGCGATATGGACCAACCACGCCCCCCCGACACGTCGCCAACTCGTTCCCCTTCTGTACACGCCCTGGAATGCTCGACGTGTGTGGGCGTGTGGGCGTGCGAGGCTCGCGTGGCCAACAGCCCTCCCCATCCACTCCTTTTCCTCGGTTCTCCATTCTGGGACGTGTTTTTTGGGGGTGTATTGTATTTGCTGCTAAAGTCTGCCCCCATAGAACCCGTGGACTTACACTTCCACGCTAGTCTTGCATATGCAGGCAGGTCTCGACAGACGTGACTCACCCGCCAGTCGTTCCCACCGACGACCGACGGGACGATGCCGGTAGGGGGGGCTGGTCGCTCAGCTTTTTCCTCTCCCGCCTCTGGTCTTGACCGTGGCCGTTCTGTATCCATTTTCGCGCAACGCAGGAAAGAAGAGAGGGGAGGAAAAAAAGAGAGAGTTCGATCGAGCTTGTCCCCCCATCTCTCCCATCCGAGTCTCCAAGAGGAAACAGTATATATCCCGCCGCTTTCTCCTCTGCCCTCCCCCTTTCTTGTTGGCCTGATTTTCAAGACCTGCCTTTCCCTATCTTTGCTTGTATCTATTTGACGAGGAGGCAACTGGACCCCCCTTTGTTGTACCAAAGCTCTCTTGTTTTATACCCGGCTGGTATCTCATCCCAGTCTTACATCATCATCATCGAACCCGAATCTGGTTGAGCGAGAAGAACGAGTTGTGGATAACCCTCACCCGAGCATTGACGAAGGAACCTATTTCATAACAAAGAAAAACCAAGAAACCAAGAAACCAAGCAAGAAAGCAAAAGAGAAAGAAAGAAAAAAAAAACATATTCACAGTTCTTCCTCTATCTCGGGAACCCTATCGTTGTTCATCCCTGAACTCGAACCTCGAGGCCAACCCCACACATCCATCTGATCTGATACCACTTACAACCTTCTGATCAATACCCCAAGTACGGCAACGACAGGCAGCCCGACTCTGCAGCCGTTAACAAAACAACAAGCCCATCATCGCCATTGAACCCCTCGATAACAGCCACCCAGAGCCTGCGTTCCCCAACGACATGAGAAAGCCATGGCAGCGCTCCCAACCCCGTTCTACTGCCTCTGGCAGAAGGAACACTCGTCCCTAGGCTCCAAGGTTCTCGACCTCCTCCCGAAGCGCGATCTCGCGTCCCTCCGCCTCGCCAGCTCCGCCTGCTGCAACATCGCCACGAAACCCCTCTTCAAGCGCATCCGCGTCACCTTCTCCGCAAACACCTTCACCAAGCAGTCCCGCATCCAGGCCCTCGCCCGCGTTGGCCACCACGTCGAGCACCTGCACTTCCACTTCGCCCACTCTGACGCCACCTTCCTCCCGCCCCTCGTCCACCCCGCCACCGGCCGCGAGATCTGCTTCCTCTACACGCCTCACACGAGCATGGCCTCGGTCCTGGCCCGCCCAAAGTACGCCAATACCGAGCTCGGCGAGATCCTGACCCAACAATACCCGCCCCTATTCCACGCCGCCACCAACGTCCCTAGCTTCATCAACGCCATGCGCTACCTCGTCAACATCCGCCACCTGACCATCCGCTGTCCGGGTCAGGACCCGCAGGAGCGCTACCGCCGCGACATCGTCGATTATGCCATCATGAGTCTGCGCATCGCCGTCGAGCGCGCGCCACTCGAGCGTCTCGAGAAGCTCTCCCTCTCCGGCATGCACCCATCGGCCTTCAACTACCTCCGTCACGTCCCCGGCTTCGGCGCCGTGCCCTCGGCGGGCCGCCGCTGGAAGCAGATCCGCAAACTCAACATCTCGGTCGAGGCCTGGGACTTTTATGGACCTTCCCCTGGGCTCGACCACCTCAAGATCATTGACGACTACATCCGCCAGTTCTCTGGCACACTCGAGAAGCTGCACTTCACCTGGCTGGGGCCCAAGGGGCCGTGCCCCATCGCCCTCTACGCCGACCCGCTGTTCGCGCCGCCAAAGCAATGCAAGAAGCTCTTCAACGAAGTGACGTCGCCCATGTCGCCGCTGCCGCCCGCCCCGGGCCGCAAGCCCATGCACTTCCCGCGCCTGCGGTACATGCAGGTGCGCAACGCCACCATGACGGCCGGCCAGCTGTCGGACCTGGTCGACGCCCACCAGAAGACGGTCAAGGAGTACGACTTTGACAACGTCGTGCTCATCAATGGCGGCGACTGGGACGAGGCTCTCGCCCCGCTCATGGAGCCTGCCAGCGGCAGCAGCAGCGACATCTGGTCCCAGCACTCACGGACCAACTCAGAGGCCGACAGCATTCACTCGGCCGAGGCGTCCCACGACGACGACCTCCCCTCGCCGTCCGCCGCGGCGGCCGCTGCCACCCGAGAACTACTCGACTTCGACCTCGGCAGTGAACTATACGTTGACGACGAGTATTACCCGTACGACCCGTACGAGGGCCTCGACGAGGACCTGGCTTCAGACCTCGCGGCCGCCAAGGAGGCCAGCACCTCCTTTAGCACAATACTCAAGAAAAAGCGCGTCCACCGGCGCAGGAAGCACCGCAAGAACGACAGCGCTGGTGGTGGTGGCGGCAAGGAGAGCTCCTCGTCGCGGCATCACGGGAACCGGAGCCACAGCCGCCACCGCAAACACAGGCACCACAGGGAACAGCCCCCCGTGCCCGAAGAGGACGACGTCTTCCGCCCGTCGACCCCGGTACCCAACATCACGGCACCGATCCAGGACATGTCCCCGCACCCCGTCCTGTTGCAGCCGGCCGTGTACGACCCCAGCGCGAACCGATACCCGAGCCCGGAGGAATGCATTTCCTCAGTGCAGAGGAACATTGAGCAGGAGGAGGCGCACCGCATGCTCGCCGAGGACGCGGCGATGCGGGTCAGCGCCCTGCGCAAGGCCAAGGCAGCGGTGCTGATGAAGCTCTCCAAGGAGTTCAAGCGCAAAGGCACCCCGGCGCCCGGGGCGGGGAGGGACAACTGCGGGCTGCAGATGCGGCTGAGGGAAGGGCTGTTTGGGAGGAGCTTTGTGAGCGTGTTACCCGACGACCGGACCATGTCGAGTCAGTCGGCACTGGTCCCGCTCATGGTGATGCGGTAGACGAGGATCGGTATACCGATGATGATGATGACGACGATGAGACTCTAACGACGCTGACGCTATGTATCTCTTTTGTTTATCGGAAACGCGACGGCGCTGTGGGATCCTCTCTGGTATGGATGGGACTTGGCAGGTCGGAAAGGCAAAGGCAAAGGGCGGACAGGAAACAGACCGGGAAAAGTCTGCCGGAAACAAATGGTCTTGGTACTATGACCGACGGCAAGGAACTGGGAAAGGGGCATTATGACTTTGTAATGACTTGACGACATGACACTATTTTTTCCCCCTTCAATGTCAATTTTTTAAAAGAAAAAGAAAAGAAAATCAAATACAAACTCTAAATCATTCTTTCCGAGCTTCCTCTCGTGAAAATGCGGGTGAGTGAGGTGTGTGTGGTTTGGGGGGGGGGGGGGGGGGGGGGGGGGGGGGGGGGGGGGGCAAGAAGCGTGAGGACGGGGACCGACCGACCGAGTTTGTAGGCGGCGAGAACGTCGAAAAGGGTCCCACCGCCGGCGCGGCGAGTCCTGGCGAGCGGCGTCGGCGCTGGACAGAATGCGTGCAGAGTTTCGTTGGGGGGGAAGGCGCGGCCGGTGGAGCTCGAGGGTGATATCGGCAAGGAGTATTGTTTGTTGTGCTGCTTTCAGAGACGCACCATGTCCCCGCATCGAAACATGCCCGCTTTGGCGAGGTAGGTAAATCTGCCGGGGTCTTACAATGTCGGCACTGGGCGGGCAGACGACATACAGATACATAGACATACAGATACACAGACAGCCAGATTAAAACTTACCGGTTACGGGCAGAGGAGCGGACCATGCCGTGTTGATGAACCAAAAAAGCCAATGTGACGAACTTTGAAAAACTCCTGGTGAAAACCGGCAAGGAATGGCGTTGGCCATGTCAACATTACCTACACTACCGTAGGTACTGAGTAACCCCACGGCGGGCGGAGGCTGAGTTACGTATCCAAGGCGGTATTCTCTCTTGCATAGATAGTTTAGGTAGTTTAGTACGATCGCACATGTACACAATAATAGCTACTCTACCGAGTAGGTAGGTATTGCGGTCGGAAGCCCTTCAGGCGAGAGCTGACTGACGCCTCCGCGATGAGAGAAAATGAGGCAAAGCCTAGCCCAGCGGGCGATTGTCTTGGGGGGGTCAGACCAGAGTGTCAGCCCGATCAAGCCATGGGAGCCGCTTTCGTCCGAGGCGTCCGTGGCCAGCACCCTTTCCCCATATTTGTAGCCTCATCTCCGGGGCGGAGAGCTATATCTCTTGTCATCTGGCATCTAATATCGTGCCAGAAGAAGGGGGTTACCTCAGTATTCAAACATGTTAGTCCTGAGGCAGCACCGCGAGTGAAAACAATTGGCTCGTGTTGCAACGGTGCGAGTGATGGTTGCATCGTTCAAGGGAGCCCGGGTCACCAGGGGGTGGGAACGCTGGCTGGATGAGCAGGGGTGAAGGGGCGAGCGAGGAGAGACCGGAGGAGGTTGGAACTTGGGATTTCTGTGTGAGGTGGTCTGGAGAGAATGAGAGATGGGGAAAAAAAGGCCGCAAAGCGCAGACCACCATCACCACCACCACCACCACCACCCTGAGGCCTGTGACATGAGGTTCTATCGATGACCCGCCGAAATGAGATCGCTGGCAGGCTCCTCGGGTGCGCACTGCATACTGCAAAGGTGGGAGGAATGCCTTGGCTGCATCCAGTATTCATTCGGTGGATCATGGAATGAATAATGCAAGAAGGGGGAGGGCATGGATGGATGGATGGGGGTGTTGATGCCTTCCCCGACAACATGCACAGAAACAGCAGCTGCGGCCGTCTGAGAGCAAGGCAGGCGAAGGAAGGAGAGACTGCAGATGAAGAGTGAGTGATGAGCGAGTGAGAACCGGGTATCGTGCTGTACCTGTATCTCATGAGACGAAGCATTGCCCGCACACTGCACCGTGTCGCAAAACGCCGCAAATGCTGCCAGAGAGCCGCGAATGCCATAGGGCCTAGACTGGCTGTGGACCTCGCTAGGTACTGCACCTACTATAGGTAGTACCTGGACATAGCATGCACTTTACCGGTCGGGACTCGGACTCCCATTCCTCCTCTCGTCCCAAAGAGCCACAAGGGGACCGGGGTGGATGCCTGTCAGACTAAGCCGTCTGGACGAATTGAATTCACAGCTGCGCTGATCGCTGATCTGTCCCGGGGAGACTCGAGAGAGACTTGTGAGGGACTTTGGGGGGGAGGGCTTCACTTTACGGATACCAATTCTCTTCTTTTACGTCCTTCTGACACCCACTCCGGGCGACCGCTTCTACCATTCAAAACATGGAACGCGTTTTCGCCTTGACCAATCCGTATACCAAACGGCAATGGCAACGGCAGCGGCTCCGGCTCCCCGATCCCCTGAAGCCGTCCACCCTAAGCGTCAGTCGACCACTTCTCCCCTCCACTCCTTCAGTCTGGCGATTTGGCGATCTTGTGGGGCAGCAAGCGGAATAGGAGGGCGGGGGGGGCTGCTCCTCTCTTGCAAGTCGCCTTGTACATCATTCCATGACCTTGGGCATCTATCTAAACCTTTTCTTCGTCCGTTCTTTAACGACTTGTTCTAAAGGTATTGGCTGAGACGAACCGTTCTAGGGAGGCATGGGATAACCCAAACCTAATATATTCTGGTAGAGTGCCACTTTTCACGCGATGCGTCGTCGTAGCCTGTCGTAGATCGGTACTCTGCTGCCGCAATTAGAAGTCATAGCCCGGAACGGTCCCGTATCGCCTATAGCCACTTACGTACCTAGGTATAGCTTGGGAGAATCAGCAACACATACGCAGTCGGTACGGAAACCCGCCCGCGGGTGGCAACGCAAGTTTCCAGCGCAGTTGGAGGGCTCAGCAAGCCCGTTATTCACCAAGCTTAGCTTCGCCCTTGCGAGACGCTACTGAGATAGCGTCTTCCACACGTGTGGTGCTCGGCGCTAACGTAGCACATCGAGAAACGGGCGAGCTCTGGGAGCGTTCTTGCGTACATACGTGCATCCGTCCCCTGAGTACATAAGGTAGACAGACGGGAAGACGGCATCGCGGTGTGCATAGCGCGCAAGCTCGAGCGATGCCGTACGGAACTATCAATCCGTACCCGAACGTAGTCCACGTAATCCATCCCAAAGACTCAACCATCAGAGAGAGTGACAGAAGTGATATTGTCAGTGCAGAGGGACTTTGACTGTCTCGTTTCGTCTTCGGCGTCGGGTGATGGCGGTGGTCGTCGTGTCGTGTCTTGGTAATCTCGCCTTTCCGTCACCCCATTCGTGGACGAATCCCCGCAGACGAGGAGCAACAGCAGAGAGGTACCTGATCCGCCATGTTCTGAGTGAGAAGGGCTAGGTATCGTAGGTATCCTGCGCTACGTGTTTTTCTTTTCTCGACATACGGCGCTAGTCCAAAGCGAGGTAAAAGCTGCGTACCGTACCTCGCAAGTACTGTATTGGTCGCCCGCAGCAGCAACCTGCCTACCCTGGACCTAGCTCCTCCCAGTGGCCCAGCATCCCAGCTCCTCCCGTGGCTCCACCCTCGGCCGCCGCTCATCTTCCTTCTGTCTCGCCCTTCTCAGTCCATTCCGTTCCACTCAGTCACCCTCTCCAACCGAAACCAAGACAGTCTGTCGCCCGCAGCTCAACTTCTTGTGACAATTTCGCAAAATCGACGTCTCTTGTCCCGTCCTCCACCCTCATTTCGACCTTTGGCGCATTTTTTTTTTGTCGGCTCACCCCTTCGACGGTCCTTCCACTTACTAGAACACCAAGAACTTTGACTACCTGACTGTCCACTCCCCCCTGCTCCTGCTTCCGCGAGTGAACAAAAATAAAAAAAAGAGGGAACGGGTCTTTGGGGAACATTGCGGATACCACCTCGACACAAATCGCCGCGATCGTCGGTCGTTCCGTTCACTCTCGGGCAACCGCGTGCTGCCAAGCAATTCAAAGACTTCTGTTTGGCGATTCTCTCACTTGACAACACATTATCGCGTCTTCGAATAACAGGAAATCACGGGACACGCCGTTGCAGACGATGAAGCCCGCTCAGACACTGCCAGACTCGCCTTTATAGTCTGTTCACCATGGGCGTCCGGATCGCCATTCGGGAACAGCTCGCCTTCCTCGTGGTGGCTACTGTCCTCGTTGGCTTGATGATACTGTCTGTTCCTGTCTGGATCTACGTCAACCAGTTCGTCAGCCAGGTCGAAGGACGTGAGCTCGCCCTCACTGCCTCGCTTAAGGCATCACGCGTCAGTGCCGAGCTCGAACTCGTCCAGACCAGCATCATCACCATCTCTTCCCGAATTCTGATCCAGAACTCCCTCTTCGACTTCTACGACGGAAACGACACGGAGGGGAATTGGGCCCAGGCCAAGGATGATCTCAACAGCGCCCTTAGTGTCGGCGGTGTTACCGGGTTGCTACAAGGGAGGATCTACTCGAGAAACACCACTGGCAACATTCACGGTCTGCTCAATGTCACTGGGGAAAGAATCCCCCGTATTCCGTTGCCATATGGTGGCTCCAACGGACAGCAGGCCTACCTCTCCGACACCCCCGAGGGCTACCCGACTGCCCTCTATCCAAATATCACCTACGAGGACCTTGGACGTCCGAACCAGTACAGAAACAACACCCGCGCCTTCGCTGCCTATGCCTTTCCTGGTGTTCGCATTACGACAAACGGCGGATTGTTGCTTGGCCCTGTGGTGATCAACAAGACAACCGCCCTCATGTCCATCACTGTTCCAATCCGCTATAACCTGCAGCCAGATTTCATACTAGGATACATGACCCTCGTCGCCACGGCAAACTCTCTGATCGGTATCCGCAATTCCCGCGAAGGCTTGGGCGATACAGGTATAGTACTGCTCGTCGGGCCCACAACACAATCCAACAGGTTTCCCTCCGACCAAGCAGTCAGCAACGCAACGTATCTGCCTGAACCTTACAAGATAGGCGATGTGCCAGTGAAGTTTGTGCTACCGCCCAACCCCTTACCTGGTCAAGCCGACCGCCACAGCAAACGGAGCTGGGCGACCAGCAAAGATGATGAGCCATTTCTCATGAAGACCTACCCGGCAGTTTTCGATTCTTTCGCCAAAAGATTCGCTTCCCCCAACAACGCGAGCTCCCTACTCTCAACGAAGAATGAACAGGGCCTTCCGGTCGCGGTGGGATTCGCTAGAACCAACACCGCCCTCGTTAACTGGACAGTTGTAGTAGAGCAGGCCAAGTCGGAGGTCGACGAGCCCATCGACACCTTACGAAACATCATCCTGGGATGCGTCTTTGGTACTGCGGGTCTCATCATCATCCTCATATTCCCCTGCGCGCACCTCAGCGTGAAGCCGATCAGACAACTCAAGACGGCGACGGAGAAGTCGGTTCAGCCCCCAGGCTACGAAGATGGATACTATTCCGATTTCGACGACGGCGAGACCCCCGGCTCAGGCGGACTGTCGTCTCGGTCAAAGCGATCGAGAAAGGATGGACTCATCGCGAGCATCTACCAGTTGGTCCGTTATAAGCACAAGGAGAAAGTGGTCTCCGAACATGACCGCGATTCGACCCGCCGCATCTTTAAAATCCCTGGCAAGGTTGAGAACCGCAAGCATTTAATCACCGACGAGCTCACCGAGCTGACAGAGACCTTTAACGACATGAGCGATCAACTGGTTAAGCAATACACCTCACTGGACCAGAAAGTCTTGGAACGCACAAGAGAGCTCGAGATCAGCAAGAAAGCGGCCGAAGCCGCCAATGAAAGCAAGACACTCTTCATTGCCAACATATCCCACGAGCTCAAGACGCCACTAAACGGTATCCTTGGGATGTGCGCTGTGTGTATGGAGGAAAACGACATTCTGAGGATCAAACAGTCTCTCAAGACGCTTTACAAATCAGGTGAGCCGATATCGCTATACCATTACATTTTTATGATGCCAACAAGTTATAGGCGACTTGCTGCTTCATCTGCTTGAAGACCTCCTCAGCTTTTCAAAGAACCAGATTGGCCAACAGCTCAACCTGGAGGAGAGGGAGTTTCGCCTGGCCGACATCAAGTCCCAGATCCTGACCATCTTTGATAAGCAGGTCAAAGAGGGTCGGATCACACTGACTGTCAACTTCCTCGCATCCGAAGCTATTGAACTTGGTAGCCCTGAGAGAACAAGTACAGACAACAGGCTGCCTGCCCTTGGCCCACACGGTACCGGCAGGCTGAAGGACATGTGTCTCTGGGGCGACCAACACCGCATTCTTCAGGTTATTATCAACCTAGTGAGTAACAGTGTCAAGTTCACGCCGGCGGGTGGCCGGGTAGATGTTCGAATCAAGTGCATTGGTGAGGTGGACTCTCCGCCAGTGAACGACGGCAGTCGCTCTTCGTCGTTCTCCAAGGATTCCCGACGACACAGCAGGCCCCGGCACCGGCTTGGTTCCAACTCCAGCCAGTCTGTGAACTCCAAGGGAGGTTCAGCTTCTGAGCCTGTAAAGGGCACTGCCTTGGTCATTAACCCGATGGAGCCCAAGGCGACGCCGCACATCTACGTCCGGGAACGGTCTCCCACACCGCCACCTCCCGGAGCAAAGGCGTATATTTTCGAATTTGAGGTCGAAGATACCGGCCCGGGTATTGCCGAACACATGCAACAGAAAGTTTTCGAACCTTTCGTGCAAGGTGACTTGGGGCTGAGCAAGAAGTTTGGCGGTACGGGCCTCGGCCTGAGTATCTGCCATCAGCTCGCAACTCTTATGGGAGGCTCCATTTCTCTGAAGAGTACCGTCGGGGTCGGCACGACTTTCACCATGCAAATTCCATTGAAATACGTTAAGGACAAGTATGTCTCCTTACTCGCGGGACAGATGACAAAACACTAATGTGGGCATATATCACAGGGCATCGAGCACCGCTTCCAGCAGTATCAATTCTCGAGCTCCAAGTGTCGAAGCCATCGATGCAATTGAGAGCACTCAAATTTCGAAACGTAACTCTGGCGGAACATCCATCAAACAAACCATCAAACCAGCTAATGAGACCACTGCGAAGAATCTGTTGGACCAGCAGCCAAGACTAGTCGGTCTCAGTCAACCGTTCTTCGCATCAAACCCAGCCCCGAAGTCAAAACGAAACTCGAGGGATCAGATGGCAGCAATCGACAAGGCGATGGCCACCAAGGCCAATCCGGAGACAAAACTGCGAGTGCTTGTTGCCGACGACAACTCGACAAATATTGAGGTTGTCAGCAAGATGCTGAAGCTTGAGGACGTCTACGACGTCACAATAGCCAAAGACGGCCAGGAGGCTTACGACCTTGTCAAGGCAAACATGGATAACAACAAAGGATTCGATGTTATTTTCATGGACGTTCAGATGCCGAACCTCGACGGCCTCCAGTCCACGAAACTCATTCGCAAGATGGGTTACACGGCTCCCATCGTTGCATTGACGGCCTTCTCGGAAGAGAGCAACGTGAGGGAGTGCATGGAGAGCGGCATGGACGAGTTCCTCAGCAAGCCTATCCGACGCCCAGCATTAAAACAAGTTCTCAAGAAGTTCGCCACGATCCCAGAAGAGCCCGAAACGGCGAGTTTGACCAGAAAGACGACGCCGGAGCGAGCCACACCCAAGAAACCAAAAGCCGCCAATGGCGGTACCGCTCCGGAGTTGAACGAGAAGGGGGAAGCGATCCACCCAAACGGGAACGGAAACGGGAACGCCATCGCACCGCCATCCGAGCAACCTCTATCAGAAAAGGGAGCATAAGTGACGTTTAATGACTTTTCAGAAGGGGGCAGGACACCTGCCCCCCCACGTTTTTTTTTAATCTTCTTGTTTCGAGCTGCGTTACTACACTATTGGATTCCCCCTCTTCTTTCGTTTGGAAGCGACGTGCAAAAGTTGGCGTAAGGGGCGTATCAGAGTTTTGCTATTTCTTCTCTTTTCATCTCATTTCTTAATCTCCCTTGATTGTCTACTCTTTTCGTAATGAATCCCGCCCGGCCTGGGATCGTACTGATATAAGTCGGGCCTGGGCACATAACAACATTCTGTTACTTCTGGGGGCGAAAATGGGTTGGGGGGTGGTAGCATTTGCAGCGAAGCAAGCGGAAAGAAGGACGAGGAGGAGCCACGCAGGTGGACATGGTGTCTTTCTGCTTGATGTTGAGCAGCGAAGGGGTGTTTAGTTCAGGGGTTGCGACAGGCAACGCGGAACTTGTCCCCTCGAGACGGGCACGAAAGAAAGAAGGCGAGAGCGATATGAATTGTGGGCATGGGTTGGATCGAACTTTCTTTTTTGTGTAGGGCGACTGAGCAAGCGGCGTTCCGGGCGTACACGAAGAAAAAAAAATACTCGGACACGAGGTGAGTACCATCCCCGCCTCTCGATCATTCACACGAGATCGGGACGGGGAGAGAGGGTGGGAAATACGAGAAATGGAACAATCGAAGCTGGAAACCGGGACGGAAAACCCCTCCCCCCCAAGAGCTTTGTAGGAGAGAACAGTACACGCGAGAGTCTGAAAGGGGGAAGAGAAAATCCTTGTACATAGATTATAATGCTGAGTGACCGATGAACACATCTATCCATCTGTCATGCTCCCCCGCTCTCCGCGCCGAAATAAAGCCTCCCACGCTTCTCGGCTTCTGTGAGTCCCGCTGCCCGCGTTCGAGCAGGTCCTCCCCTCCTCGAACGGTGCTCGTGGCATTCCTCGGTGGCCGACAAAGGTCTCGCCGGCGTAAAGTCGATGTGCTCAAGAGGCAGAGGGGATAGAGGGCTATTGAAGAGTCCGCCAAGCCGGTTCTTCGGCAATGGTGCGAGTTAATAGGCCCAGACCAGACTGTTGAATCTCCCCCCCTCCCTCTTAAACACACGTACACCTCCATACCATCGAGACCTCGCTCCCGCGGGTCCAGCGACCTTATCCGCGCTTTGGTCATCATCGGGCAGACGGAGGAGAAGGAGGAGGAGAGAGAGGTGCAGGGAAACAGGTGACGGGTATCCGTGGGTGAGAGAGGAAGAGAGAGGAAGAGAGAGGAAGAGAGAGGAAGAGAGAGGAAGAGAGAGGAAGAGAGAGGAAGAGAGAGGAAGAGAGAGGAAGAGAG